>CAUZXS010002570.1:45000-145000 GCA_963585895.1 Sepioteuthis lessoniana | reverse complement strand
AGTTTTTGGTATGACACGACCTGGGATTGAATCCCGGTCTCGCGAGCCACTAGGCCAATGTAATATATATATATATATATATATATATATATATATATATATATATATAAAATGAAACGCAGTTTCTTCCAGGCAGCGGTCGTATCGATACAGCTGTATGGATACACTACTTGGACGCTAACTAAACGGCTGGAGAAGAAGCTAGGCGGCAATTACACAAGAATGCGGCGAGCAATATTGA
Source organism: Sepioteuthis lessoniana (assembly GCA_963585895.1). NCBI lineage: Eukaryota > Metazoa > Mollusca > Cephalopoda > Myopsida > Loliginidae > Sepioteuthis > Sepioteuthis lessoniana. The sequence continues at coordinate 144,759 of CAUZXS010002570.1, read as the reverse complement.
ACAAGTCCTGGCGACAACACCCCACAAGACACCAACTGTACGGCCACCTGCCCCCTATCACGAAAACTATTCAAGCTAGACGAACCAGACATGCAGGAAACTGCTGGAGAAGCAGGGACGAGCTCATAAGTGATGTACTCCTATGGACCCCCACATATGGCCGGGCAAAAGCAGGACGACTAGCTCGAACAAACATTTAGCAGCTATGTGATGATACGGGATGTAGCCCTGAAGACCTGCAAGAGGCGATGAACGATAGGGAGAAGTGGCGAGAGAGGGTCAGGGATATCCGTGCTAGCGGCATGATATGATGATGATGGTATATATATGTATACGTCGATAGCCGGTGCCATTGAGCCCTCAGATTGGATACTCCTAACCACTGGATTTTCTCCTTGCATTATATATATATATATATATATATGTAAGAATAAATGAGACTAACTGTGCGTGTTTTTGCAACTATGCTAACATCCAAACGGCCTACATCATATTATATCGTTAATACGCATGATAAAAGTGTAATATGTATTAATAAAAATGCTTTTGCCCAGTCGGCTGGGGCTGTAGAATACACCGACTGCACCTCTGCAGAGGGGTAAGACCCCCCCCAACGAGAGTCCGGGATATGACACTAAACAATCTGAAGGTGAGGTTCCAGCAATGCTAGAGCTCTGGGGAATATGGAGTACCCCTTTATTGCCATCGCTCCCAGGTCCACTCTGGCCCGGAGTGGTAGCACCTGATATGGGTCCTCTCTATGGGTTAAATAGAACTAACGGCATACTTATGCTAAACTGAATATCTTGAAATAGAAATGTTTTTGACAATTGAACCGTGCTTACATTTTGAACTGCGTGCTTGTGCTAAACTGAATTATTTCAAATAGAACTGTTTTTTTGACATTGAATTTGTACTTACACTAAACTGAATCGTTTAACTTAGAACTATTTTGACATTTAACTGTGCATAAACAAAATCTGTACTTTTACTAAACTGGATTAGCTGAATTAGAATTGCCTGACTAGACTGAATAGCTCGAAATAGAAATGTTTTTTTTACAATTAAACTGTACTTACATTTAAACTGCGTGCTTATGCTAAACTGAATTGTTTTAAATTGAACAATTTTTGACATTGAAACTGTACTTACACTAAACTGAATTGTTATATATAACTGGTTGAATAGTTTGAAGTAGAAATGTTTTTGACAATTAAACTGTGTACTTATGTTAAACTGAATTGTTTTAAATAGAACTGATTATTTACATAAAAATGGATTTGGCGTTAAATAACCTACAGGGGTTGATGTGCCATGAAACCCAACACCCCATATAAAAAATGCTTATCAATTAATTCGATGATAACCATTAACTTAGAGGAAGCTTAGCAAATGGACTGTACGGATTATTTGTTTGTAGTGGTGAAAGGTTAGTGTAGAAACCAGCTATACATTTTGGTTGAGCTGATAACTAAAGAATCGTATACTATTGCACCACAGATCTTTCCGTTTTGAATTTACAGTTTTTCCTCATCCTACGATGCTTGCCTTAAGAAGATGTGAGTGCCTAGTATAGCCTGGTTGAGGAAGGAGGAGAAAAGAAAGATTCCTGTTCCGTTCCAAGTGAATTAGCGCGAAAGAAAACGCAAACAGAAATTCGAACTCGGCTCGTCTACTCCAACTATGCTAACTGTTACCTCACCAACGTTTCCTATTCACTGTGTATCATATGTACAAACAAATAGCGTCTATTGCAGTCATGGGATATCTAAAATGCCGATGAAATTTAAAAAGCAGTTTTTAATTAATAAATGTTCTGTGTTATCCATTCGTAATCTTATTGTTTTATATATATATATATATATATATATATATATATATATATATATATATATATGCATTATGGTTAGAATGTTCGCCAATAGTTCGGGAGACCAGTGTTCTCTTCCCAGATTGAGTAATACCAAAGACTCAAAAAATGATACTTAATGCCTCCTTGCTTAACACTCAGCATCATAAGGTTTGAATCAAAGGAAAGTGAATCAATCCAGAGAAAGAAGTAGTGCCCCCCAACACCTCAGTGTAGTAGCTATTGCAAAGGGACCCTTCAGGTCACCCTCGACAATGGTTGGTTTACTTACATATATATATATATATATATATGTGTGTGTGTGTGTGTGTGTGTGTGTGTGTGCGCGCGCGTTGTTGGGCAGCAGTCTTTCATTTAAGCATATCTAATTAAACAATAAAGACACATTTTGTCTCTATAATTTTATTAAGATCCTTTCAAGTTTCCTGATAAGTGTCTTGGGTTCAGGTTGAAATTGGTGGATGGATTTACCAAAATTGTCCAATATATATCTTATATATATAAGTACTAGTTTTGTGCGTAACTTTTATAAGAAAATTATTGAAATAAGAAATATACTTCGGAAATGAGAGATTAAAAATGAATTAGTTTGTGACGACTACAATGAAAACAAATAAACATTTATAACAACATTGTATAGTCTTCATTTTCATAGTGTATCTCTCTGGCTCCACGAAGATGATGTTTGAATACACAAATCTGAAATCGAAATCAGACAGCATCGCCCCTCTCTCTTGCCCAGTCGGCTGGGGCTGTAGAATACACCGACTGCTTCACTGCAGAAGGGTAAGACCCCCACGACGAGTGTCCAAGATATGACACTAAACAATCTGATGGTGAGGTTCCAGCAGTGCTGGAGCTTTGGGGAATGCAGAGTACCCCTTCATTGCCATCGCTTCCAGGTCCACTCTGGCCCAGAGTGGTAGCACCTGATAGGGCCCTATCTATGGGTTAAATAGAACTAACAGCATACTCATGCTAAACTGAATTGTTTGAGTAAACTGAATAGCTTGAAATAGAAAGGTTTTTGACAATTAAATCGTATTACATTTAAACTGAGAGAGGTAGAGCGGTTTGGTTTGGTTTGGTTTGGTTTTTTGGGTTTTATGGCATATCAATCTTTGTAGGTTATTTAACGCCAAATCCATTTTTATGTAAATAATCTGTTCTATTTAAAACAATTCAGTTTAGCATAAGTACACAGTTTAATTGTCAAAAAACATTTCTATTTCAAAATATTCAAGAAGTTATATGTGACAATTCAGTTAAGTGTAAATACAGTTTTAATGTCGAAAAACAGTTCTATTTGAAATAATTCAGTTAAGCATAAGCACGCAGTTTAAATGTAAGTACGGGTTAATTGTCAAAAACATTTCTATTTCAAGCTATTCAGTTTACTCAAACAATTCAGTTTAGCATAAGTATGCTGTTAGTTCTATTTAACCCATAGATAGGGCCCTATCAGGTGCTACCACTCTGGGCCAGAGTGGCCCTGGGAGCGATGATACAAAGTTGACTATGGCATTAAATGACCCACGAAGGTTGATATGTCATTAAACCAAGCAACCAAACCTTATATGTATTGTCTTTATTAACAATTTTATGCATTTTAATTATCATAGTTGCACACTTCTTCATTTGGTATAAATCATGTATATAATATCCTTTGATTAATATATAGTATTGCTGTGTTATAAGACTCTTAGGGCTTCTATATTTAGTTTTCTGTCGTTCTGTAGCTATTACTTCATTTTACATTCACCTATGAACATAATCTGGACACATTGCGAATGTTTTCTCAAGAGACCAAGACCAACACTATAAAGTATTCTCAACTTTTCATTAAGAATGAATAAATGAAAATTTCTCTGTGTGTTTCTGTATCCCTGTTGACATTAAATCGATCTACATCATGTCAAACCGTTAATACATATGATCAACGTGCAATATTCATTATATGTACCAACAAATAGCGTTTATCATAGCCAAGGGATATATGATTTGGATTATCATTTTAAAGCCGGTTTTAATAGATAATTTCATTATATTTTATTTATTATGATTTCATAGTTTTATTTTCATTCAATAGTTTTGTGCATAACTTTTATAAGTTATATATATATTGAATGATAGATAGACAGATAGTAAAAAAAAGAAAAAATAAGGAAAGAAGGAAGTTAAATCTTAAAATAGATAAATAAAAAGGAAAGAAGGAATGAAAAAATAGGGAAGACGGAATTTAGGAAATTGCCATTATATATATATATATATATATATATATATATATATATATATATATATATATATATATATATATATATTCTTTAAAGAAAAAAAACAAAGACCGGTTATTTTAGGATTATAAATTTATTTCCATTCCTGTTTTGCGTTTCTGACGTAAACCAAATACACGAAGAAAAAGTATTGCTCTGTAAGATTAATTACATGGAGCTCTCTACCAGGAAAATTTAAATGTTCAGCTTTTGAAGGATTTTCTTGTCCTGAAGGAATTACTCCCAACTCTGGTTTAACTGGACCGAATAATACATACATACATATATATATATATATATATATATATATATATATATATATATATATATAATGGAAAGCAGAAGAAGAAAAGAAAGAAAAGAAGGAATGAAGGAATACAACGAAATAGATAGATAGATAGAAAAGTAGAGAAAAAGAAAAGAATGAAGAAATATATACAGAAAAAAGAAAAAAGAATGAAAAGGTTAGAAAAAAGAAAGATGGAAGGAATAAAATTAAATAGATGGATAGATTGTGAAAAAGGGAGGAAAAAGAAAGAAAAGAAGTAATGAAAGAACATGATAGATAGATAGATAGATAGATAGATAGATAGATAGATAGTAAAGAAGGAAAGAAAAAGAAAGAAAAGAAGTCATGAAAGAACACGATAAGATAGATAGATAGATAGATAGATAGATAGATAGTAAAAAAGGGAGGAAAAAGAAAGAAAAGAAGTCATGAAAGAACATGACAAGATAGATAGATAGACAGATAGTAAAGAAGGGAGGAAAAAGAAAGAAAGGATGTAATGAAAAAACATGCTGAGAAAGATAATGAATTCTAGAATGAAAGAAAGAAGCAGTTCAGTGTAGATATAAGGACACACGGATGAAGAGAAAGAGAGATAAAAATCTCTAGGATAACGCTGGCACCATGGAGATACATCGAGACGAAGTGGAGGAGGAGGACGAAGAAGAGGAGAGTTTGTAATGGGAGGGGGAAAGGCATGAAAGAAATCGGACGTTTTGTGCGAATAGGTCTTTTTTTTTCTTTTTTTTTTTCATTCATTACTTTTTTTTTTTTAAAGAAAGTTGTAAGTTATTTGGCAAGATTGCAGTCGTCAACTTTTGACCTCACTTTTTACAACAACCTCCTTCACCACGGGCACCCTCACCTCGGCAGTCCCTCTAACCCAAGCTTTTTTTTCCCATTTCCACTTCTCTCTTTCTATCTTCTACTTCCTTATGTTTGTTTATTATTTTTTAAATCTTTTTTTATTATTTATTTATTTTTTTTTTTTTTACAAACTCGTAGACTCGGTATTTCTCTATTCTAAAGTTCTTGGCCCTGTTGTTTTCAGCTGACTATATCCTCTGCAAAGGAGTAAGACCCCCACCACTATAAATGTGCGTCCTAAGTATAATATTCAACTGCATCTGGTGGTGAGACTACAGTTCTGGTGATCTAGGGAGAAGGGATTACCACCTTCATTGCCATTATCCTCCGTTCCATTCTGACCAAGAGTGGTTCTACTATCTTGGAGTCAAATAGATGTTTTAATGTTATTTCTATAGAATAAAAATACTTGATAGTCTAGTGCAACCCAACCTTTTAAAATCTATTTATCTATCTATCTATCGATGCAAATCTCTTTCTTTCTTTCTTTCTTTCTTTCTTTCTTTCCCAATCTGTTCTCCTTTATTTCATATTATTTATAATTTCATTTTCTAAAAGAAGCCAATTCGTCATCGTTTATATATAATTTACTTATATATATATAGAGAGAGAGTGATAGATAGATAGATAGATAGATAGATAGATCAAAACAAAATGGGATAAATAGATAGATCTAATATGATAGATAGATAGATCAAATAGTCTATTTGATAGAGAGGGGCAGATTGACGTTGATAGTGACGAATCGATGCATCAACGTCAATCTATTTCTTGACCCTAAAAAAATAACGCGTACATCTCTTTTACTAAGTCATTTTTATTACAGTTTCAAGGCTTCAGAGTTTGATTATAACGAATAATAGTCATTTTGATTTTATAAGTAAATTTGGCAACCTTAGTCGATGATGACCCAAAGGTCGCCTTTTCAATAGCTACTCAATTCCCTGGATTGCTCCACTTTACCATGGATCCTAACCTTAAAAGTACCATTTTTGAGTCTTTGGTATGACTCGATCCGAGATTGAACCCTAGTCTCCCAGATCATTAGCGAATACTCTACTCATTATGCCAATGGCCCGGTTATAATAAACTCCTCAAAATAATAAAATTCCCGTGTCTTAGACTTAAAACAGAAAGATTTTTTTTTCATAAAAATTGGTCTACTTATTTATGAGCGATACTGAACATATTTTGACTGTCGATACGACATGGTTTGTCCTCCAAGTCAGATGCGTCTTTTCTTGACAAAAGAACAACATACAGTGTCGTGTGAGTATCATATCCATCACAATTTTTCTTCCTTTTTTTATTTCTCTCTCAACACAGGATACATGATCGCAGAATATTGAACTCTAAAAATTCCTTCTCAGCTGTGTATGGTTCAGTTCTTAAATATAGAATGTTAGAACCTTTTCACCGCCTCTTCAAAATAATCACGTTATACCACAAATCAAATACTATAGTCGTACGCACCCGTAAGAATTTATATAGTTTCTGTTAAGTGTTGACTCACAGAATTCGCCCAGTATTTAGAGAAAAGGTACGGATATATTTACATAAAATGCACCCAGCTTGCGATTAAAGTTAATGCGTATAATACACGAAATAAGCTTTGCCTAGTCGGTTGGGGGCTGTAGAATACACTGACTGCACCTCTGCAGAGGAGTAAAACCTCCTCCAATGAGTGTCCTGGATATGACACTAACCAATCTGATGGTGAGGTTCCAATAATGGAGGAGCTTTGGGGAATGCCCCTTTATAGGTCCACTCTGATCCGGAGTGGTAGCACCCGATAGGGCACCATCTATAGGTTAAATAGAACTAACGGCATACTTATGCTAAACTGAATTGCTTGATTAAACTGAATAGCTTGAAATAGAAATATTTTTGACAATTAAACCGTACTTACCTTCAAACTGCGTGCTTATGCTAAACTGAATTATTTCAAATAGAACTGTTTTTTGACATTAAACTCTATTTACACAAAACTGAATTGTTTAACATAGAACTGTTTTGACATTTTACTGTGTGTAAACAAAATCTGTACTTATACTAAACTGAATTAGCTGAATTATAACTGCTTGACTAAACTGAATCACTAGAAATAGAAATATTACATTAAAACTGCGTGCTTATGCTAAACTGAATTGTTTGAAATTGAACTGTTTTGACATTGAAACAGTACTTACACTAAACTGAATTGCTATATATAACTGCTTGAATAGTTTGAAATGGAAATGTTTTTGACAATTAAACTGTGTATTCATGCTAAGCTGAATTGTTTTAAATAGAACTGATTATTTTCATAAAAATGGATTTGGCGTTTAATAACCTACAAAGGGTTGATATACCATAAAACACAACCAACCAAACAAACAAATAACGAAATAGGCTAAACTTAAAATAATAATTTTGACGTTTTATCCGTTTCGTGCCGACTAAAAATGAAAATAAAAAATAGTTCACGTTATGCCGTGAAATATAAAATTGACACAGTATCAATAGTAAACACACGGATAAGTTCATATAAATCTGCGACGATCTAACTGCGAAAATAAACTTACACGAGGAGGATCAAAATTATAAACAAAGACGCATTCCAATAGCTTGTGGCTATTCCTCTGTAGTGGCGTAAAACAGAAATGGATATTACTGCCATGACGTCAGTCTTTGACACAGACAGCAATGGGTAAAGTAAAGTTGGCGACCGTAGTCAAGGGCTACCCGAAAGCTCCCGTTTCAATTGCTACAACACCGGTGCGTAGGGGAGGGTGCTACTCTATTCGTTGGATTTCTCCACTCTACCCTGGAAACTTGCCTCATAATGCTGAGTGCTAAGCAAGGAGGTATCAAGTACCGTTTTTTGAGTCTTTGGCATGACTTGACCTAAGATTGAACCACAGTTTCCCGGGCCATTGACGAACTCTGTGCCATTAAGCCAATAGGCTGATCTATGAAGCAGACTAAAATCAGCTTGATATCCATATAAATAACTTTAAAAAAAAACAAATGCCGTGTTTGATTAACGATGTGAATACCTCTTTTTTTTTACATTTGAGCTTGGATTATAGATATAACTCACTTTTTGTCGTACTCTCCCGAATATAGCGACGCGCATTGCTGGAAAAAACTCCTAATATTTATTTCTTGGGTATATAAACTTTAAAACCCGTGAAAAGAGTGTATTGTACCCGAATATTTACAGTATTCAGACCAATGGCAACTTGGGAGGTATCATTGATCTTGGTGAATGAGTTCCATTTTCACTGGGTACTTTATATGCTTTTCGTATGCAGCAAGAAAATATGAAATTGGTTGTGTTTTATGGCATATCAATTGTTGTAGGTTATTTAATGCCAAATCTTGTTTACATATATATATATATATATATATATATATATATATATATATGATTTGTTTGCATACAGTTAAAATAGCTTTTAAAACCAATAATTCTATTGAACATTATCAATTTCTTTGCACACATTAGTTTCAAGTATAGAAAATGGATTAATAATTCTATTTCACCCGTTGATGGGACTCTGACAGATGCTACTGATCCGGGTTAGAGTGGACCTGGTAGTAATGACAATGAAGGGATTCTCTACTTTCTAAAAAGCTCCAGGAACGGGGCCTCACCACCAGATGCAGTTTAGTGTCTGGCCCAGAGTATTAGTTTTATTTGACACAGATCGAGCCGAATGGATTTTTCCACTCAGGTCAAGGTGGACCTGGTAGTAATTGTAATGAAAGTGTTTTCTACTTTTCCGAAAGCTCCAGGACTGGAGCCTTAGCATCAGATGCAGTTTAGTGTCATATCGAGAAAATTCGTTGAGGCATCTTCCATCTCTGCGGAGACTGACTGGGCGTATTTGACAGCCCCAAGATGACTGGGTTTGAATCAGAAAATAAGGTAAGGATCTTTAAGTATAATACTTATATATATATATATATATATATATATATATATATATATATATATATATATATATAATGCAATTAGAAGGAAACTCAAACTTGGTTAAATTGTCATTATAAATTTATTTCGGCGAAGAATATTGTTATACTCTCTGTTTCATGATGTGACTGCACATGTTTAATTCGAGGTTGAAAATCAGCAAATATGGATTACAGTCTATATGTGCAAGGAAAAAAACTATATAGATTTAAATATAAAATTATATAATAGATATGATATCTAAATAGAAAATTATAAAATATAAAACTATATAAATTTAAATACATATATATATATATATATATATATATATATATATATATATATATATATACATATATATATACAAATGTATCATATATACATATATATACTAATATATATCATATATAAATATATCACACACACACACACACACACACACACACACATATATATATATATATATATATATATATATATATATATATATATATACTAACTTTTGGAAAAAGTATGGAATTCGCTAATGGAACTGATGTTCACCTTCTTTTTTTATTATACAGTAAATAAACTTATAACAAGAAAAATGTTTTCCGTCTTTTTTTTATTCATTCATTTACTGAAAAATAATAAAACCTTAGGGAACACCCCCTTAATGAACTAACATGATTTCCCCCCCTCTCTCTCTCTCTATATATATATATAAAGGGTTTCTCTAAATTGATGCAACCCATTAATATGATAATGATTTATTACAGAGATAAGCGCAGTGGCGGTCGTTTAGAACACGTCCAATAAAAAATGCATCCTTTGAACTAGAGACGTAAAATCAATGTTTTTTTAAACTGTTATTATATCAGCTTCCAGGACATGCAATCTTTTTTTTTTTTTTTAGTTTCTTGTCTCAATATGGATTTATTCATAGGTTGTATCTATTTTGAGACAGTTTTGAACAATTTCGTCTCCAAATAAGCAGTGACGCAAATATTTTTCCTCTCTTGTCCAAGGCATTGTGATCAAGGATTAATAGTTGTTATAGTATAGTATTCTCAATTATGAACCAAAAAAGAACACGATGAAATTATTAATAGTGCCTGTAGCAGTCACATGGGTCCCTTGTATAGAGAGACACTACATCCGATAGTCTTGGTTATTGAACACTCAACGGAGATTCCAATTCACCTTGGATTACTACAAAAAAGTCTAAACCCTGAACTATTTTACTTGGATCACACACACACACACACACACACACACACACACACATATATATATATATATATATATATATAGAAAGAGAGAGAGTGTGTGTCATCCACTGATTGAGTGTTTCGTTGTATCATGAATCTTCATTATGGCTAAACACGGTGGATGCTTCAAGCTGGGTTTGAAAGCCACGTAACTGTACGCTCCGCCATTTCGGCGACATAAGTCAGCTCAGGAATTATAACGCATTTGTATTAGCTTTCGTTTGTTCACATTTTGCGTTATCGGATACCAAAGCGCTCAATTCGTTTGAAAAGCTTTGCATTACGTTGGTGGCAGCCGTTAATTCCTTCGCCAGAGTGCTCAACCCCTTGGAGGGGAGCGTATATATTTATATATAAGTAAAATTGGAGACCGTAACCGAAGACGACACGAAGGCGACTCGAAGGCTCCCTTTTCATTGTCTACCAAACCGAAGTGTAGGGGAGGTCGTTACTCCTTTTCCTAGATTGCACCACTTTACCCTTGATCCGCAGCGTATAAAGCTGAGTGTTAAGCAAGGCAGCATTATGTACCATTTTTTAGGCTTTCGTATCACTCGACCTGGGATAGAACCCCGGTCTCCCGGGCCATTGGCGAACACTACGAGACTTGTCCAAAAAAAACAAAAAAAACAAAAAACAAAAAACAAAGTATAAACATTTACTTATCTAACATCTTCACCCAGTCAGCAGGGTTTATAAGTTGACTTCATCCACCGCAGAGGAGTAAACCCCCACCTCACAAAGAGTTTTCCTTAGTGTAACACTAAACAGCATCTGGTGGTGAGGCTCCTGTTCTGGAACTCATAATGGTATTGATAATACTTATTAAGATCCCATTTACAGGTCAAATAGATCTCTGAAATTTATAGTATAAGCTGATTGGCCAAATGAGTAGAGTGTTCGCCAATGGTCCGTGAGACCGGGGTTCAACCCCTGGTCGAGTCATACCAAAGACTCAAAAAATGGTTCTTAATGCCGCCTTGCTTAGCACTCAGCACTATAAGGTGAGGATCAAGGGTAAAGTGGAACAATCCTGGGAATGGAGTAGCACCCACTACATCTCGGTGTAGTAGCTACTAAAAAAGGAGCCTTCGGGTCACCCTCGACTAAGGTCGATTATATTGGTCGGGGAATTAAAATAGATCCCCCTCAACCAAAACAAGAAAACAACCTTCCAGATTTATCCATGTAAAAAAATGCACCTAAACTCGATCTAACAAACTTTATACTTTTGATAATAATCGGTTACAGAACTCGAATGGATCTTTACCCAGTCGGTTGGGAATGTAGAATACATCGACTGCTTCTCTACAGAGGGGTAAGACCCCCCCCCAACAACGAAGGTCCTAGATATGACACTAAACAATCTGATGGTACTATTTATCAACCCCTCCGTTCGGGCAGGATATGACACAAGGTCAATTTTAAGCGGAGTTTAACAGGTTTGAATTCAGAGTTTTCCTTCTCCTAGACTAGTTGCCTCACCAAGGCTGAAGAACCTAGTCCGTCCTACTATTTACCCATAGCTGGAGGGAGAATAAGGGGGTTCATACCTTTCCCAAGGGTATTTGCCCGAAAGTGAACGTAATAGCGCGACTGGAGTACGAACTCGCGTACTACGATTCCGCAGTTCATCGCTTTAACCATTACACCACGAGGACTCCTGATAGTGAGGTTACAGTAATGCTAGGGAATGCGGAGTATTCCTTCATTGCCATCACTCTCAGGTCCACTCTGGTTCGGACTGGTAGCACCTGAAAGGGTCTTATCGATGGGTCAGATAGAACTAAACTGTGTCCTTACGCTAAACTGAATTGGTTGAGATGGGACTTTTTTCACATTTAAACTACGTACTAATGCTAAACAGAATTATTTGAAATAGAACTGTTTTGATATTTAAACTGCGTACTTATGCTAAACTGAATTGTTTGAAATGAAACTGTTTTGACATTTAACTGAGAGCAAACAAAAAAACTATACTTATACTAAAGTGAATTGTTAGAAATAGGACTGTTTATATGTATAAAAATGGATTTGGCATTAAATAACCTACAATTGTTGATATGTCATAAAACCAAATCAAACTACACCAAATAGAAAACCATTGATAGATAATGTTGCACCGAAATGAATAAAATCACAAAACCAACAAGAGGCCATATTGAGCAGCAAATATACTAATGGAGGCTAATATTGCAAATATTAACAGCTGGAGGGAGAATTGGGGTTTGAGCATCTCTAAATGGGTCGCCTAGGGAAAGGAATCTAATATTGAAAGATCCCAGGAACATTACATAACTCGCACTTCTCCATTAAAATGATGTATTTTTCGAAACGCTTTCGAATAATCTTGTGTGAAAACATGATTATTAAATAGGAATACTATTTTCAGAAAAAGTTTAACACAACAATATATATATATATATATATATATATATATATATATATATATATATATACAAAAATGTATTATGGATTGGTATTTTCCAATATATATATATATATATATATATTAGAAAATACCAATCCATAATACATTTTTGGCAATTGAATTGATAACTTACTAAGTTATATATGTCGGTCTGCATGTCTGAGTGTCTGTCTGTATATATGTATAGATGCATGGCTTAATGTAAATCCGTATTCTTGTATGAACAAAATATTTTAAAAAATTTATAGTATTACTAATGTACAAGCCCACATATAAACACACACACACACACATATATATATATATATATATATATATATATATATATATATATATATATATATCTTTAAAGAAAAAACCAAAGACCGGTTATTTTAGGATTATAAATTTATTTCCATCCTGTTTTCGTTTCTGGTGTGAACCAAAAACACGAAGAAAAATATAACAGGACTTCTTCAGATCCAATGGATAAATAAAACAGAATAGACACGTGGCGGATGGGACGAAGAGATTTGAAGAGTTAGCTCCTCGTTTTATTGAATTTCCGTTTTTTTATTTACCTATTTATTTTATTTTCAAAATTCTTCTATATATTATATATAATAATTTACTAAGCGTATTGGTAAGATGTGGCACAAAGCCGAATGGATGGGGCACCCAGTGAGACTCAAACTTACTCGTGAAGGTTTACAAGTCTACCTTGCTAACCATTACACCACCCGAAGTGCCCTAGTAATTCACTAAGCGTTTTGCTCAGATGTGTCACAAAGCCGAATGAATGGGGCACCCAATGTGAATCGAACTCACTCTTGCAGATTTGCAACATATATATATACATATGTTTATTTATATGCATTTGAAAATGTTTAGAGATGAAAAAACACAAGGTCTTCAGAGGTTGATTTTATTTGTAGAAATATTTGCCAACGTTAAATGTTTCGGTTGTTGGACATTCATCATGACGCGTAAGTTATAAAATGAAACAAAAAAAGACTGAATTTAACATCATTTAAGGGTTGACGTGCCGTAAAACCAACAAATCTAGTCACTCTTTTTTATTTCTGTAGAAATAAATCATTGCATATATATTACCAGAAGTACTATGTTACTTTTCCACGTCGTTATTATCAGAAATGATGCAATTGTTCCATAAATGTCCCCCTCGAAGAACGTGGCAGCAACCTTGCGCCAATGCGACAGCTGCGTTCGAAAAGCGTAAACAGATGATAATCTGAAGGAACCAAATCAGAACTAAACGGTTGATTCTGAAAGACATCCCAACCATATTTTCCCAGGTTGGCTGTGTGTCGGATGATATTGTAATGTAGCTGGGTAATACTCCTTTGCAATCAACCTCGTCTCTTTCGATAAACAGCCAGATTCAGTTTGTCCTGAGTCTAGCTGTTTCGATAAACAGCTAGACTCAGTTTGTCCAATAACAAAGCATGCAGCACCAAGTTCATGGTAAGAGCAATTGATGGTAATCGTATCCTTTCAGATTTGTCTCCAAGAATATATTTGACTTATGAATTCTTAATTTCTGGTCGGAATGCGACGATAACTGGCTCATGGTACTGAATCAGCCTTTGTCTCCTGTGCAACATGATGCAATCAGGTCTCAAAACCCCCAAACATGCGCCCATCATGTTTTCTGTACCGTTCCAAAAGCCGTGAAGAAATTCCTATACGCTGGAATTTTTATCATCAGTTTGTCCAAGGGAGATCCATGAAGATGAGATTTTCAGATATCCCAAATTATTATGGACAATCGCATTGACCACCAACTTCGGAAATATCAAGACCCACTGCATATTACAAAGTTCGCACAGCTAGTCATCTTAAATCAAGGCTTCAGCATGCATAATATTGTCTTCATTTAATGAATATGAACCCACTATGCTAGGCTTGTCTTAAAGATTGGTGAATTCCGTCTAAACGCACAACACGAGATCCTTACCTACTTCTTACTCAAGATATATATATATATATATATATATATATATATATATATATATATATATATATACTCTCCTACCCCTGTAGGGTTGAGCTCTCTAGCGAGGGAAGTAAATGGGTGCCACAAGCGTAATGCAAGGCTCTTCATATGAATGGAGCTCTCGGTAGCTGTTAAGCAGATATATGTAGACAAAAACAAATGTGATACATAAGCGTTTAAATTTCCTTTGCACCCTTTAGTTTTCTCGTGGCTGAGTGGTAGAATCTTGGATTGGCGTTTGAGTCAACCGGGTTTCGATCCCAGCTTCGGAAATATAGTCTGTCTAACCTCACTGAAGAGTTCTGATGGAACGAAACAGGTCTGTCGGTGGGTGACTATATATATATATATATAAACCCGATTTAACTATAGTTTAAGTTTCTTGTGTTATAATGTCAGAAGCAAGAATTGAAATTCGGTCTATTTTTGAAGTTTTAGGGTTCAATCTATTGGTCAAACACATCTTTTTGAAAATTATTAGAATTAGATAGGAAAACTTGAAATTATACAACTGTCCGCAAATCACTTGTTTTAAGAATAGTTACTTGAAGATATATTCATTTTTTACGAAAAATTAATATCAGTTACTTGGATTCATATAATTGCTTGAAATACTTGAAACCACATTGTGAACGAACTATTAGTATTAGTTAAAAAATACTTGAAACCATAAAACTGTATACTAACAAATTATTGTTATCATTATTTTGCTCCTTGCGAGTTTTAACCGCTGGATTTTCTTCCTCAGATCTCCAGGAATCCTCAAAGAATTCTGTGTATTCCTGTCGATTCCAAAACTGCTGTGGTTTCGATAGTCTTGAGTATCGCCTTGATCTCTTGTTCCTTCAACCACTTTCCCATGATTTAGGGGACTGTTCCAAGTGCTCCAACTACAATTGGTATCACCGTCACTTACATGTTCCCAGCTTTTTCAGTACTCTGGCAAGATTCAGGTGTTTGTCTATATTTTCAATTCATTTTATTTTCAATTTGTGGTCCGCTGGAACGACAAAATTCACGAGTTGACTTGTTCTTTTTTTTTTTCTTGTTAATTAATTACTCGGTTGTTAATGTAAGAGTTTGCGTTTCGGCCAGTATAGTTTTTAGATTGAAATTTGCCTCCCGCACCGGTCACTTCCGGGTGGAAGGTGCGGGAGGGACTTCCGGCTTGAGCACCGGCTGGCACAAATTCAGCCTTTTTCAAATCGACTGGCATGCGAGACTAACGTTTCTCTTGTCGTGGGTCACTAGCAAGGCAAAAAGAGGTAAGCACGTGAATTCTCTTGAATTGATTCAATTTAAATCATCACTTTCGTGGTGTGTTTCCTCTTTTGGAACATTTACGAGTGCATTTATTTTGTTTCAGTTTTCACGTTGAAGAGTGTATAATTGGACAACGTACGCATTTTACGCCTAACACGTGCGCAAATAAAGATATACAACTTCATCAGTACGAGACTCGTGTCTTTGATTTCTGACCCCAGTTGCTGCTGTTACACTCGGTTTTGTATTCGGGATGGGATTAGGTATTCCATTTGTATCTCAAAATTCTTGAAAAATTCATGGGTTTCATTTTCTAGCACAAATTCTAGTTTGTGCATAAATCATTTCTCGTGTATGATCAAATTTTAAACACTTGCACAATTCCCTGTGGATGACTTTTCCTACCCAGTCGTGACTCGTCTTTTCGAGCCAGTTTGCTGCGTTAGCTTATTATGGGATTAACCGTTTTCTCTGATAACACATCACCTGTACTTGATTTTCTTTGTGTATTATCAATTTTTCCTTTTTTGAACATGATTAGTCCTTAAGTCATTTTTTTGTGCGGCCCTTAAAACAAGAACAGTTTTTCTTTCCAGATTTTCCATGCTTTGTCATTTCCAAGTTATCCCGTGTGCAATTTCCTCCGTTGGTTTCTGGAAGTATCTATACAATTGCTTTTCTTTGCATTTGTTTTCTCAATTTTGTTCTTTTTCGGTTTCTCATTAAGTTATTTCTGTTGATATTGCTGTCACTGGCTGCTGTAAATCAATCTTTCTTTCCTCTTTTTTGTATATTCCTCGAGTCCCTGAAGTGTTGAATCTACGCAATTCTCTATGCTAGCATGTCTTCTTCCTCCTTCTTTTCTTGAAACACAGAATCTGCCGACGTCATCACTCGGGTTCATCGTCGCCAATTTACTTGTTCTTTGGTATATCTCACCGAGTTCTTCTCTTGTCCAGTAATTTATTCATTTGTTTAGATTTCTGCTGCAGAGTTAGGTATCGATAAGTTTTCTTTTTCTTCTGAGGTATTCCTTTCTAACTTTTTTCATTCACCTCTTTTTGCTTGATGGTGTCCGCTGTTAATATTCTCTTGTACGTTTGGTTTTCTTTGTCTCCATGAGTTCTGATGCTTTCGTTAATGGGCAGTTCTATTGCTTCTGTTGTTTCTCTCTCTTTTTTTTTCCTTTTTTCTATATACGTGGTGCCTTCAATAAGTTTCCAGCCTTTTTTTGTACAAGCATTTAAAATTGTCGTAGGCTCTTGAAAATTCAGTATGTCATTCCTATACATCTTATGAGATGACTGACCAACTTTTATGGTTTCAGGTTCAAAAGAACAGCTACAGCAGGAATTCGAATACACTCTACTAAAGCCTGATTGTGACAGCTGGTGAATTTCAAAAATGCAATCTGGACGAGAGGACACTTTAGAAGAACGATATGCAATAAAATTGTGTTTTAAACTTGGAAAAAATGCCATAGAAACTTATGGAAGGCTTCAGACTGCTTTTCGACCATCTTGCATGAATCGAGCATCAGTTTTTGAGTTGGCATAAGAGATTCAGGAAAGCCAAGAAGTCTGTGAGGGATGATAAGAGGTGTGGGATGAATAAAGAAATCAATACATCAGAGTTGATTGGCCAAAGGGTTAGGGTTACGATTACGATGTTGAGGTTTTAAGGGAGTTCAGAAAGAGATTCCTTGGGAAGAGGCCAGTACTCTTCAAATCGGGTCAGTGGCATTTCCACAAGGACAATGCACCAGTCCACAAATCCGTCCTCGTCACAGACTATTTGACCAAGATGGGCATCAACACAGTTCATCAGCCTCCCTATAGTCCAGACCATGCTCCCTGTGACTTTTGCTTATTCCCTAAACTCAGAAGCTGTCGTTATGAGACAATTGAGGAGATGAAAGAGGCTGTGACGAAGGTCATTGACAGGCTTACACAAGAGGACTTCCATGGGGCCTTCCAGAAGTTGTTGGAATGGTACAAAAAGGGGACTAGAGTTTCATGTGTGTACTATCAATAAAAGTCTGGAAACTTATTTAATGATCCTCGTAAACATGGCATAGTTTTTCATCCAAAATACCATTCTTATATCTCGGCAATGGATTCTCTCTCTATATGGATATAGATATATTGATATCCAGCTATCTATCTACCTAAATTCGTCCTCATAATCTGGCGTATATCTCGGTAATGGGGGGGTCAGGAATGTATATATATATATATATATATGAGGGACTCGTAGTGGACACAGTGATCGGATTTCAAATCCTGGACGAGTCAGTTCGCATTTCACATTGCGCCACTACTCTTTGGAATGGTACAAATCCAAGTATTCTCCGTGTAGCAATGGGTAAATAAACGGGTAGACTGTGTTCTTTAACCTTCGCGAGGCAACTGCACTTGAAAAATAAAATTGACCTTGTGTCACATACTTGTCGTGTGAATGGGTTGGGTAAACACATACACACATATACATATATGATAAGGTTTTTCGAGTGTAAATACCATGTAACCCAATACTACCAGTTGTATGTTCGAGGGAAGGTTATTAGACTAGTGCCTCCACCAGACTTACCTGATCAGTGGGTGACTCAATGACCATCTGGAGGAAAAGAAAGAGCTGACGGGGTTCGAATCAAAACCTCTCGTATGTTCAACGGCTACCAAACGTTTTCATGCCGTAATGGATACTAAGATTCTGATAAATTATCCATCTTGGAAGAAGACCCTCTGATATAAAAGTGGGCGTGGTGGATCTCTCAGCTTTTGTATCTAAGTATTCATTAGGTGATAAGACATTCCAATATCAAATAACATTCTATAGAATACTGCAATATTGGCTGAATCCATTTTTGAAGGAGTAGGTGTAAATGTAAAAACATTAACCTGATCGCAGACATGTTATTGGCCAAGTGTTCGCCAAGGCATCGGGAGATAGGGGTTCAATTCCAGATTGAGTCGTACCACATATTTTTTAAATGGTACTTGATGCCTCATTGCTTTACACTCAGCATTATAAGGTACAGATCAAGGGTAAAGTGGCGCAATCGAGGGAAAGGAGTAGCGCACTCCGTGTTGTAGTTATGGAAAATGGAGCTTTTGAGTCATCCCCGACTACAGTCTCTAACTTTACATTACTTTATCATATTTACCCAACCCCTCCGCTCGGGCAGGATATGACACAAGGTCAATTTTTTAAGCGGAGTTTAACAGGTTTGAAGTCAGAGTTTTCCTTCTCCTAGACTAGTTGCCTCACCAAGGCTGAAGAAGCTATTTACCCATAGCTGGAGGGAGAATAATTGGATTCATACCTTTCCCAAGGGTATTAGTGCCATGTGAAATGCAATCAGTCTCGTCCTGGATTTGAACTCGAGCCGCCGTGTCCATTTCTTACGACGATAACCATTACACCACGGGCACTTTCCTTCCTTTACATTACTTTATATTAGTTATAGATTACCTATTAATTTTGTAAAATATTCAAACTATATGAATTCAAAAGATAACTCGTAATTCGTTTGAAGATTAATGGAACATAACCAGTGATATAACAGACAAAACTTAACCCCTAGCTGACCTTTTTAGCAGGTCTCTGATTGGTTGGTCCAGTCACGAGAAGGAGTCAATTATGTAGAGTTATTGGAGAGTAATCCAAGGTGCCGTATCACACGGTTATCTAAAATGGCTATTTCTCCAGCCGTGTGGTTGACGTGGGAAATTGAGTGTATAAAAACGTCAAAAATCAAAGTCCCTGTGTCCAGTTATAAGAACAGTTATAAGTGGACAAGGAGACGAAAATAAATCCAAAAATACCGTTCAAGTCCCAGATAGTAGACCAGATCATCCGGCCAGATAGATAAATATAAGAAAAAGAATAAGGTGTTTACAACAGATGTTACTGATGCGTTTCGGTGTTGCATATCCTTGAATAACTTTGCGATATATTGTAAAAATACAGCCGTAGAATACACTGAATGTATCCCATGCAGAGGAGTAGTCCTTCCATTGCAATTTTTTTCAGCTTACAAGATCTAAATATTTGTCAATCTTTTCACTTCCTTTTATCTTTATTTTTATCACTTTACGACCCGCAAACGGCAAAATCCACGAGATGCCAATTCCTGTATTTGAGGTTTGGTTTGGTGTTATGGCATATCAACTATTGTTGGTTATTTAATGCCAAATCCTCTTTATACATATATATTAAATGTATATGATTTGGTTTGGTTGGCT
Organism: Sepioteuthis lessoniana; assembly: GCA_963585895.1. Classification (NCBI taxonomy): domain Eukaryota; kingdom Metazoa; phylum Mollusca; class Cephalopoda; order Myopsida; family Loliginidae; genus Sepioteuthis; species Sepioteuthis lessoniana. The sequence goes on along the minus strand of CAUZXS010002570.1, from coordinate 124,333 downwards.
TTTATGACATATCAACCATTGTAGGTTATTTAATGCCAAATCCTCTTTATACATATATATATTAAATATATATGATTTGGTTTGGTTTGGTTTGGTTTTATGGCATATCAACCATTGTAGGTTATTTAATGCCAAATCCTCTTTATACATATATATTAAATGTATATGATTTGGTTTGGTAGGCTTTTATGACATATCAACCATTGTAGGTTTTTTAATGCCAAATCCTCTTTATACATATATATTAAATGTATATGATTTGGTTTGGTTGGGTTTTATGGCATATCAACCATTGTAGATTATTTAATGCCAAATCCTCTTTATACATAAATATTAAATGTATATGATTTGGTTTTGTTTGGTTTTATGGCATATCGACCATTACAGGTTATCTAATGCCAAATCCTCTTCATACATATATATCAAATATGTAGGATTTTGTCTGGTTGGGTTTTATGACATATCAAGCATTGTAGGTTATTTGATGCCAAATCTTCTTTATGCATATATATATATATATATATATATGTGATTTTTAAACATATTTTAGATAATATTCTTAAACGAGCCTGAGCTTTTTTTTGCCCACAGTAAAACAGCTTCAAGTATTGCCTTATAACATTTACAGTTTAACATCAGTCATTTGTTTGCACACAGTTTGTTCTATTTAACCCATAGATAGGACCCTATCAAGTGCTACCACTCCGGGCCAGAGTGGACCTGGGAGCAATGGCAATGACGGGGTACTCCATATTCCTCAAAGCTCCTAGGCTGGTGGTGCCTCGCTATCAGATGGTTTAATGTCATATCCAGGACACACGTGGGGGGCTCTTACCCCTCTGCAGTGATGCAGACTGGGATAAGAATTTCAGTGGGTTTTTTTTATCTCCTTGTTCACTGACCCTGTTATTTTCATTCTCTTCAAGTTTTTGTTGATTTCAACATTGCTGTGGTCTTATATGATGCTGATTCTTCTTCTAGTCAGTTTCCCCGGGACTTTGAGGATAGTTCCAATAAATTATCGACGACTTTTTCAGTTTTCTGACAAGATCCAGTTATTTATCCAACAATTCGCCTTCCGTCATTTTGATTCAATGATATTCGGAAACGGTTAATTCCTTGACATGACAAGTTCTTTTCTGGTCGGCATTTGGTGATCTTGTGTCCTAAAGTCCCTGAGAATTGTAAGACAGATTCTGGTTTGTGTATATACCATTTGTCAGGATGGAGGAATTTTCAATTTCTAGCACAATTCTCAGTGGATCACCATTCCCACTCAGTTATGCCTGTTCTTGTTGCGTTAGTTTTCTGCATTCACTGATTATGTGAATAACTGTTTCAACTCTATCACCGCATAACTAAAGCAAACTGTGTACTCATGCTAAACTGAATTATTTGAAAAGAACTGTTTGATCATTTAAGTATTTGTAAACAAAACACTGATGTTTTAATTGAATTGATAATGATTCATAGCAATACTTGAAAACATTAAACTGTGTGCAAATAAATGATTGATCTGAACAGAATTATTCGTGTTAGATATAAATAAGGGAAACCATTTAACTGTGTGCAAAAAATAAGCTCAGGCTCGTTTAAAAATATTATCAGGAAAATATGTTTAGTAATTATATATTTAATAAATATGAATAAATATATACCAGTCCGTTGGTCAAGTGGTTAGAGTGTTTGTCAATGGCCCGGGAGACCGGGGTTCAATCCCAGGTCGAGTCATACCAAAGACTCAAAAAATAGTACTTAGTGCTTATTACTCAGAATTATAAGGTAAGGATCAAGGTTAAAGTGGAGTAATACAGGGAATGGAGTAGTGCACTACCAAACACCTCGGTGTAGTAGCTATTGAAAAGGGAGCCTTCAGGTCGCCCTCGACTAAGATCGCCAACTTATACGTATAAAAAGGATATGGCATTAAATAACCTGCGATAGTTGATATACCATAAAACCCAACCCAACCAAATCCTATATATTCAATATATATGTATAAAGAGGATTAGGCATTAGATAACCTACTATGGTTGATATGCCATAAAACCAAACCAAACCAATATAACCAAAAATTGCTATTCTTCTACGTATGACCAATTTGTGCTTTGACAAAATTAGTTCATATGCCAATATTCGGTGCTACTGTCAATAGATATCCAAATTTCCTTTTAAAGTTTCCCATTATTACTATTATTTATTATACTTATCGTGGGCTTCTCGCTTCAGTGCAGTTCGGGGGTCCTTTACGGGAGTCCGAGTTACAGCAAGTCTCTTTAGATCTCCAGGACATTTTGTATTCTGGTCGATCTTAAAAACGTTGCAGTTTGGATGTTCGCGGCTCGTTCCAACTTTTCTAGCCCCCATGCCAAGTCTTTTAGGATCGTTCCGAGCGCGCCAATTACAACTGGTATCAGCATTACTTTCATGTTCCATAGGTTTTTTTTAGTACTCGAGCGATATCTACGTACTTGTTTTTTTTTTCTTTTTGGTTTTCTTTGATCTTTACTCTGTGGTCCGCCGAGAAAGAAAAGTCCACTATTATCATTATTACTCTTTTTAGAATTTTTCACGCCAGCGTTAGCCGATGGTTTCTCACTGGAGTTTGAGTGACAGCAAATCTCCTCAAGTCTCCAGGACTCTTCTCAATACTCTGGCCGATCTCAATAAGCTGTAGTTTGGATGGTCACCACTCGTCCTCTTATTTCCAAGTCCTCCAGTTCCGGTAGTAATCTTTTGGTGACTGTACTAAGAGCACCAATTACAACTAGTATCACCTTAACTTTCATGTTCCACACTTTTTAAAAAATTCCCAAGCAAAGTCGAGGTACTTATCCTTCTTTTCCCTTTCTTTCAATTTTAATCTGTTGTCAGCCAGGACAGCAAAGTCCACAACTCAGCAAGTTTTCTTTTTATTCTTACAAGATCTGGTCGTCTGGCTGAGATTAGGTGATCCGTTTGTATCTCAAAATTCCATAAGAGTTTGTGCGTCTAATTCTTCGGGACAGCGTCTTGGTTGTGCATATACCGTTTTTTCGCTTGGTCAAACTTCAGTTTCTTGCACAATTCACAGTGTATCACCTTTCCCACCCAGTCGTGTCTCGTCTTTTGCTCTTTCTATGCAATTATTATTATTACTATTATTATTAATTTCTTTTTCTTCCTTTTCTTTCTGTATGTTCTTATCAATGTTCACTCGAATTAGTGCAAACGTTATCTACAAGCACTTAGGAGATTTCACACTGGCTTTAACTGGCGGTTTTTCACGGGAGGCTGAGTAACAGTAAGTCTCCCCAGGTCTCCAGGACTCTTCTGAGTATTCTAACCGATCTTTAAAATACTGTGATCTGGATGATTTCGAGTCTTACCCTGATTTTCAATTCCTCTAGCCTCTTTTCTATGCTTTTGAGGTCTGTTCCAATGACTCCATCAACAATTAGTATCACCGTCACTCTCATGTTCCTCAGCTTTTTCAGTTCTTTGGCAAGATCCGTTAAACTTTTCGCTTTCTTTCATTTTTAGTCAATGGTCCGTTGGAATAACAAAATTATTTTTTTTGTTACTCATTTGGGAGTTTTTTTCATACCAGCATTAGCTGATTGTTTTCCGCTGGAGTTTGAGTGACAGCAAGACTCCTCAAGTCTCCAGGACTCTTCTTAGTATTCTGACCGGTCTTGACAATGCTGTAGTTTGGATGGTCTCGGCTCGTCCTCTTATTTCCAAGACCTGCAGTCCCTGTACTAATCCTTTGGCGACTGTACCGAGTCCACCAATTACAATTGGTATCACTGTCACTTTCATGTTCCATAGCTTTTTCAGTTCTCTAGCAGAGTCTTGGTACTTTTTATCATTATTTTTATTATTAGCGCAGCCCGGAGAAATTCTGACGGATGGACATTTGATGTATTATCATTATTATTATTATATGAGTTTTTCACCCTAGAGTTGGCTGGTGGACTTTCACTTGAGTATAAGTGACAGCAAGTCTCCTCAAGTCTTCTGGACTCTTCTCAGTATTCTGGCCGGTCTCGACAATGCTGTAGTTTGGATGGTCTCTATTCGTTCTCTTATTTCCAAGTCCTGCAGTCCAAATACTAATCCTTTGGTGACTGTACCGAGTCCACCAATTACAATTGGTATCACCGTCACTTTCATGTTCCATTATTATGTTATTCATTAAAGTGTTTATTATTATTATTATTATTATTATTATTATTATTATTATTATCAATAATAATTTCCTCTTTTATTTTCGCTTTCTTACAATCCTTCGTAGACTCTTCACCTCAGACTTGGGGTGAGGAAAGGTAGGGATTATATGAATTCTATGTATTTATGTTTTTACTGTCTCTTTTAAGTGATATTATTATAATTATTATTAAAGTAAATTTGGCGGCCGGCCATAGTCAAGGAGGACCCGAAGGCTCCATCTTCAACAGCTACAAGACCGAGATGTAGGGAAGGGTGCAACTCCTTTCCCTGGATTATTCCACTTTACCCTTGATATGTACATTATAATGCTTAGGATTAAGCAAGGAGATATCAAGTACCATTTTTTGAGTCTTTGGTATGACTCGACCTGGGATTGAATCCCGGTCATCCGGTCATTGGCGAACACTTTAACTGCTAGGTCAATAGACACTCTTTATACCCCTACTTTTTAAATTTATGATATCTGCAGTAATCAAGTATCCTCTTCCATCAAGATTGTTGTTTCAACATATCCATGAATCCCACGAGGTGTGTGAGTGTGTGAGTGTATGTGTGTGTGAGAGAGAGAGAGAGAGAGATAGGGGCAGTTGCCTAAAGAATCGTAAGTACTAACCCCCAGCTTTTAATTCTTACACCGTCACGAAGAAGTGTGAAGGGTAAGATTTTTGACTTTACTAGTTTTATTTTTACGGGGTCTGGGTTCGAAGGGAAGGGACGGTTTTCAAGCAGCGAGAGGTGTCAGATTTTCAAAACAAAAGGAATGTAGAGAATGCAGTTGAAGCCGAGGCTAAGGGGCTTGGCTTGGCTTGGTTCAGTATGCACAGGGTTGGCTTGGCTGCTTCCTAAGTTGCCAGGAAGAGTGCGGTAAGGGTGCCTGAAAGAAAAGATTGGGTTTGACGTGCGGACAGGGGAAAAACCAAGCGGAAAAGAGTTACTTTTCGACGAGGCGGATTTGATGGTGATTATGAAGGCTAAGCACAAGAATAGGTGGAGAGTGGGGAATGAGACAGTGAGGGTTGTTTTTGTTTTTGTTTTCTGCTTTCTTTTTGGCAGGGAACAGTGAATTGGAAGCTACAGTTGATAAAATGCGAAAGAAAGGGCAAAGAAAAGTGGCGTCAGAAATTGTATTGATACACAAACTTCAATCGTTGTGTTATTCATATATACGAAGACGGTCTATCTGTAAACATGATTTATTAGCGTTTATTTAAGCTAAGGTTTTGAATTTAAACTAGACGACCCGTGAACACCCTGGGCGCTAGCATCTTAACAGTTATCCCTGTCTATAAAACTGGGAGTGGTGGATTTATCTGTCTATACGGAAAATAGGGAAGATTTCTGACCAGCATTTTAGCCCAGTCGGCAGAGAGAGTAGAAGATGCCGACTGTTAATCTACAGAGCGGGTAAGACCCCTTCCAATGAGTCTCCTAGATATTATAGTAAGCTGCATTTGATGGTGAGGCTCCAGTCCTGGAGCTTTGGGGAATGTGGAGCAACCCTTCATTGTCATTACTCCCAGATTAACTCTGACCCAAAGTGGTAGTACCTTTTTCTATACTTGAAACCATTTAACTATGTGCAAACAAATGATTAGTATTAAATTGAGTCGCATTCGATAGCACTAATGCTTCGAGAGACCGGGGTTCAATCCCAGGTTGAGTCATACCAAAGATTCAAAAAATGGTACTTGATGCCGCCTTGCTTAACACTCAGCATTATAAGGTAAAGATCAAGGGTAAAGTGGGACAATCCATGGATTGGAGTAGCGCCTTCCTCTACACCACAGTGTAGTAGCTATTGAAAATGGAACCTTCGGGTCACCTTCGACTAAGATCGCCAACTTTACTTTTACATGAAATCATTTAACTGTGTGCAAACAATGAATAGCAATACTTGAAATCATTTACCTGTGTGCAAAAAAAAAATATGCTCTAGTTCGTTTAAAAATGTTTCCTACAAATTATTCACGTAAAAATCATGATATACGTATAAATAGGATTTGGCATTAAATATCCTTTCTGGGTTGATATGCCATCAAACCAAATAAGCTAACCCGATGTAATATGATTATCATTTCATAACTAACTGAATTATATAAAAAAATTTGTACGATTAACATAATGACGTTCATCATTTTGTGGCGAATAGAACTGAAACTGATTTTATTCTTTCAGCTTGATAATTTTGCTGTTTTATGGTTATATATATATATATATAAATTAAATCGAAACTTAGTAGAAACTGTAGTAGGATAGTCGCGACTCGCGATTTAATTTCTGTAATTAGCTCTACTTTTGTATTGAGCTCTATTTGTAATAGTAGCATTGCAGCATTTTACGGTGGGTTTTTGTTCTTTAGACCAACGGACTGCATATCTCTTGATTTTTTTCATCTGGTGTGACGAAGTTGGCCTTTTCTTTATTTTTTTCCCAAAAGAATTTTTTTTCTTTTTCCCCCCAGGCAGTGATTCGGGATATTGTTATTTCTAAATCCTGGCGTTTTTTTTCTTTTTCCTGGTAACCGTGAATGCTGGTAGATAGTAGGTTAATAAATATATATATATATATATATATATATGTAAATATATATATATATAGAGTGAGAGAGAGAGAGAAGGGGAGGGAATTGAAAAACAAAGTAATCCAAAGAGAAGAATTAAATGTAAAAGAAAGTCGATGCTATAACGTTTCGGTTCTAATGAACCTTCATCAGTACTTAAAAATTAAAAAAAAAACACTCCAAATTGCTATAAAAAAACCTCCTAGCAACTCCCACCAACAAAACAACCCAACACAAATCCTGAGGACGACCAGCAAAAGGGTCGAAAGCGCTTGGGGTAGTATGAGACCCTTTCTTCACCACCTTGACCCAGACATAAGATAAATAACGAGAAGACTGCCTGATGATCGCGTAAACGTGATACTATGTGTTCCTAAATATGATCTTTTTTTTTTCATTTCAACGTTAAGTCTATGAATATTGTATCAGAGATATCGAGGTGAGTCAACATGGAGCAGTGGCAGAAGTGGTTTGCTATAGCCTCGAAGTAAGCGAGTTCGACCTCCAGATGCGCTATTAAGTTCACTTTAGAACTAATCCCACTATCGATGAAATTATATTACTACCGTTCTTCTACAAGGATGCTTTTGGCATTAGATAATCCACAAAGGTTGATATGCCCTCAAACAAAGAAATAGATACCATATATTAAGTACTCTCCCTGTACAGTGTTCTGAATATAATACTAAGTTTTATTCGGTAGTGAGGCTCCAGTTACAGAGGTCTGGAGAGTGTGGAGTCACTCTTCATTCCTATTACTTCCAGGTCCACTTTGACTCAGAAGGATTGTACTTATTAGGGTTCAATCTATGGGTCAAATAGATCTGTTTAGAAAATTGATAGTATTGAATGGAAACACTCGAAACCGTATAAATGTGTGCAAACAAATGATTATTTTTAAATAGAAATAGTTACTTGAATACAAAAATTTATGTATAGATTTCTAATATTGGACAGAAACATTTGAAATCATAAAAATGTGTGGAAATTATTTGTATTTCGTAGAAATACTTCATATCATTAAATCGGAATATTTGATATCATTTGATAGGAATATTTGATATCATTAGATATGAATACTTGTAATCATTTGATAGGAATACTTGATATCTTTAGATAGGAATATTTGATATATTTAGATAGGAATACTTGATATCTTTAGATAGAATTTCTTGATATTTTGAGATCGGAATACTTGATATATTTAAAAAGGAATACTGTATATCATTTGATTAGAATATTTAATATCTTTAGATGGGAATATTTGGTATCTTCAGATAGAAATACTTATTATTATTAGATATGAATACTTGATATCATTTGATAGGAATTCTTGATATCTTTAGATAGAAATACTTTATATCTTTAAATAGGAATACTTGATATCATTTGATAGGAATATTTGATATCTTTAGATAGAATTTCTTGATATTTTGAGATCGGAATACTTGATATATTTAGATGGGAATACTGGATATCATTTGATAGGAATATTCTATATTATTTGATAGGAATACTTGATATCATATAACTATGTTCAAACAAATGATTTTAGACAAATAAGTGCAACAAAACATTAAAATGAATCAAATTTCAGCATTAAATAGCCCATAAGGAGTTGACATGGCGTTAAACGAATGAACCAAACCAGATCAAACCAAACCGAATCTATAAATAGTAATGATTATTATCAAGCATTTAAAAATGAATCAAATTTCGGCATTAAATAGTCCAGAAGGAGTTGATATACCGTTTACCCAGTCAAACAAACTAAAAAAAAATCCCAGTGGACACAGGAGCCTTCAAAGACCACAAGATGAGGAAAAGTTTTTCAGACAAGCAAAAAATTATTTCTTCGGTCAGACGAAGTTTTAAAAAATTGATATACCAAAAAAGAAACAACACCAAATTGAAGCTAACAGTGTAGCATCTGTGTGAGTTAAATAAAAATGTTTTTTCTTTGAACATTCAAATGTTTAGAATTGTGTCTATCCAAACATCTGCATACAGTAATCATATGATGCTTGGGGCAACACATGAACGACACTCCCCGAAAAAGACTTTTCTTAATCAGGTGATATGGTGATTATTTTATATATATATATATATATATATTGTCATCCACAGATAGACTATTTCGTTGTATCACAACTCTTCAATGTGGTTAGACACGCAAGATGCTTCAAGTTGGGATTGAAACTCGTCCAAATTTACGCTAGACTCAGTATCTTACCGCTCTGCCATTTCGGCAACAAACCTCAGCTCGGGAATTTAAAGCATTTTGTATCAACTTTCATTTGTTTACATTTTCCACTATTGGATACTGTAGTGCTCAATTCGTTAGAAGAGCTTTGCATAACTCGGGCGGCAGCCGTTAATTCCTTCGCCAGAGTGCTCAACCCCGGGAGGGAAGCGTATATATTGTCATCCACAGACAGACTGTTTCGTTGTATCACAACTCTTCAGGGTGGCTAGACATGCAGGGCGCTTCAAACTGGGATCAAAACCCGCATAACTTTACGTTAGACTCAGTATCTTATTGCTCAGCCATTGCGGTGACATAGATAGATAGATAGATAGAATGTGGATTGTATCATCGTGCTTGGGTAGAGAGAGTAAGCAGCTACGGTGGATAAAATTGTAAAGAAATGATGATATAGCTCTGCATTTTCGTACATTGAGCTCTATAAGAATTTTACAGATTGAAAAAATAATATTATTGACAAGAAGAAGAAGAAGAAGAAGAAGAAGAAGAAGAAGAAGAAGAAGAAGAAGAAGAATTGAAACTTGACCATACTACCAAATGGTATATGCACAAACCAGAATCTGTTCTAGAGAACGAGATGCAGAAAATTCCCTGGTATTTTGAGATAAAAACAGATTAGCTAATCCTCGTGGTGTAATGGTTAAAGCGATGGACTGCGGACTCGTAGTACGCGAGTTCGTACTCCAGTCGCGCTATTACATTCACTTTCGGGCAAATACCCTTGGGAAAGGTATGAACCCCCTTATCCTCCCAGCTATGGGTTAAATAGTACCACTACTGTTCTTCTAGAAGAATGGATTTGGCATTAAATAACCTAAAAAGAGTTGATATGCCATTAAACAAGGAAACCAAACTAATCCTGACCAGAAGACCAGACCGAGAAATTGTTAACAATAAAAAAGAAAAAAAATCGGAGAACCTGCCGAATAATGCACAGGGCCCGTCCCGGCGGACCACTGAGTAAAAATCGAAGAAAACGAAAAGAGATACAAGTACTTAGACCTTGCCAGAGAACTAAAAAACTATGGAACATGAAGGTAACACTGATATCAAGTGTAACTGGTGTGTTTGGAACGATCCCCAAAGGCTAGGTAAAAGGGTTGGAAAAATTGGAAATCGGAGGACGAGCCGAGATCATCCAAACTACAGCATTCTTAAGATCGGTCAGAATACTGATAAGAGTCCTGGAGACTTGAGAGGAACTGATGCCACTCAGATTCCAGTGAAAGACTATCAGCTAAGGCTGGAGTGAAAAACTCTCAAGAAGTAAAATAATAATAATAATAATAATAGAGTGGAGACCATCGAAATTGCAGCATTGTTGAGATCGGCCAGAATACTAAGAAGAGTCCTGGAGACGTGAGAAGACTGTCACTTAGACTCCAGTAGAAAACCATCAGCTAAAGCTAGAGTGAAAAACACGCAAATAAGAATATATCATCATCATCATATCGTGCCCCCAGCGCGGATATCCCTGACCCTCTCTCGCCACTTTTCCCTATCGTTCATCGCATCTGGCAGGTCTTCTGGACTACATCCCGTATCCTCACACAGCTGCTGTATGTATGTTCTAGTTGGTCGTCCTGCTTTAGCTCGGCCATATGTGGGGGTCCATAGCTAGTTCCTGCTCCTCCAGCAGTGTCCTGCGCGCCTGGTTCGTCTAGCTTGGATAGTTTTCATGATGGGAGGCAGGTGGCCGTATAGTTGGTGCTTTGTGGGGTGTTGCCGCCAGGACTTGTTTAATATTGCTCTCAACATTCTTGTGTAGTTGCCGTCTAGCTTCTTCTCCAGCCGTTTTGTTAGCGTCCAAGTGGTGCATCCATACAGCAGTATCGACACGACCGCTGCTTGGAAGAAACTGCGTTTCATTTTATCGGTCAGGTCTGATTTCCATATGACCGATAGTTTATCGATAGCTGTCCATGCCTTCGTTAGACGCGTGTCAATGTCTTTTTCGGTTGATGAGACACTGCTTCCTAGGTATGTGAGTTTGTCAACCAGTTTCAGAAAGGTTCTGTCTCGTGTGGAAATGTGGCCTGCTTGATTAACGCACATATATTCAGTTTTGTGTGCATTGGCATGGTGGCCAATGCCTGCGGCGGCTCGTTCCAAACTATGCAGTCGTGTTTCGGCTTAGTTGGGTGTATTTGCTAGTAGCGCTATGTCATCGGCGTAGTCGGCGTCGGTAATTGTTTTTGCGGGGTACCTTTTGCTTCTTTTCTTTGTAAGAATATATACAGACAATATAAATGAACATCCATATACACACACACACGCACACATATGCGCATCCACATACGTGTCCTGGTATAACACTAAACTGCATCTGATGGTAAGGCTCCACCTCTGGAGTTTTGGGGAATGTGGAGTACCCCTTCGTTGCCATTATTACCAGGTTCACCCTGACCAGGGGCAGTAGTACCAATTAAGGTCCTATCGATGGGTTAAATAGAACTGTTTGAATATTCAACTGTGAGCAAACATATAACTGATGTTAAATTGAATTATTAGTGTTACATAAGAATACTTTAAACCATTGGACTGTGTGCAAAAATTGAATTGTTTGTATTACATATCAATACTTGAAAATATTTAACTGTGTACGAATAAAACTATTAGTGTTAGCCATAGTATGAAATCACTTCACTGTGTGCAAACATATGACTAACATTTGATAGAATCATTAGTGTTAGCAATACTTGAAACCATTAAACTGTATACTAACAAATTAGCTCCCTACTCATTTAAGAATAAAATTAGATACAAACTATTCACATATAAATCATGCACACACACATATATAAATATATATATATACTTTAAGAAAAACAACGAAACCGGTCACATAGGATTATAAGTTTATTTCAATCCTGTTACGCATTTTTGAGGTTTTCAAAAACACGAAAAAAGTAACAGGACTTCTTCAGATCATTTTGGATAAAAAAATTGAATAGACACATGGTAGTGGGAGGGGATAGTATGAGGGAGTCGAAGAGGTGGGAGGGAGTCGAAGAGGGGTGAGGATTTACCTCTTCACTAAGCCCACTTCCGTTTTAAATTTAACTTTCGGTTAGCAGTGTAGTGAATATTGTTTTTTTTTTAAATATATAATTGAACATAATAGACATTTTTGTTCTACATATTCTAAACTCCGTGATCCAGCAACTCATAAATATAACCACACTTTGGAATACAGAGGTGATCTCATGAAGAGACAAATTACACTCTGTAAGAATAACATCAAATGGCACAAACGTCCATTCTTCTGGTAATGTAGTAATGTATATACAAAAGTTAACCCACTTTTGTAATACATCTTCCTTCGATGATGGGCAGAAATTACTCGAGAAATAACTAATTATGGAAGGTTTTTCTACCAATTCTGGTCGAATATCATAAGATCAATACGGCAACTCGAAAGGATTAACCAAAAAATAAGTAGACAAAAAATGTCTATTAGGTTCAATCAAATATGTATCAATAAAGAAATGCTGCCAAAATAAATAAATAAAAAATATATATATATATATAAATATAAGTAAAGTTGGTGACCTAAAGGTTCCCTTTTCGATAGCTACTACACCGAAGTGTATGGAAGGACGCTACTCCTTTCCTGGATTGCTCCACTTTACCCTTAATCCGTACCTTAAAATGTTGAGTGTTAAGCAAGGTTGTATCAAGTACCATTTTTTAAGTCTTTGGTATGACTCGACCTGGGATTGAACTCCGGTCTCCCGCGCCATTAGCGAACACTCAATGCACAAGGGCAAAGAGCAGTATAATTACTATTTAACTGTGAGCAAACAAATGACAAATTCAAAATTGAATTGTTAGCGTTACATAGCAATACATCAAATAATTTAACTGTGTACAAACAAATGAGCTGCACCTTCTTTAAAAATGTCACCTACAAACTAATTGTTCATAAATCGTATATATCTAATATATGTATAAACAGAAACTGACATTAAAAAAACAAAGGCTTCAAATTACGGCATCAGATAACCCATAAAGAGTTGATAGGCCGTTAACAAAAAAAAAGCTAAATCAAACTCATTAATATTCATTATTGTAATTAAACATTCGTCCTTGAATTATCTAAAAGGGTTGATACACCATAAAATCCAAATAACCAACACATACATACACATTTATAGATACATATAATTATGTGTCAAAAACAAATAGAGATATAATTCTATATATAGAGACATAGTTCTAATATAGAGACATAATTCTAATAAGGAAATTAAATCGACTAAAATAAAACCTGAGGCGCCTCCAGACCGACACTTTTCAAATGGAAAAATAATCATCAGTGATTAATAGATTTAATGATTCAATTCAATTTTATTACTTATTAAAATCCATTCGTTTAAAGGGGGTGTCCTCGTGGTGTAATGGTTAAAGCGATGGACTGCGGAATCGTAGTACGCGAGTTCGTACTCCAGTGGCGCTATTACGTTCACTTTCGGGTTCACTTTCACCTTGGGAACGGTATGAACCCCCTTATCCTCCCAGCTATGGGTTAAATAGTACCACTACATTTCTTCTAGGAGAATGGCTTTGGCATTAAATAACCTAAAAAGAGTTGATATGCCATTAAACAAAGAAACCAAACAATTCGTTTAAAAATTAATATTCCATTAGAGCTTTACCGCTAACTATATATATATATATATATATATATATATATATAATGTATTATTGTTTCATCGTGGTGAGGAAGAGAGATTGGATAGCAACAATTGAAAAAATAGTAAAGAAATTGAATATCAGTATTTTCGGGTATAGAGATCTATAAATTGGTTTCGTTTGGTTTTATGGCATATCAACCATTGCAGGTTATTTAACGTTAAATCCTGTTTATACTGATATATGAAATACATATGATTTGGTTAGGCTGGGTTTTATGGCATACGAACCATTGGAGGTTATTTAACGCTAAATCCTGTTTATACAGATATATGAAATACATATGATTTGGTTAGGCTGGGTTTTATGGCATACCAACCATTGGAGGTTATTTAACGCTAAATCCTGTTTCTTCATATATATTAAATATATATGATTTAGTTTGGTTTGGTTTTATGGCATACCAACCATTGCAGGTTATTTAATGCCACATCCTGTTCATACATATGTATTAAGTATTTAGGATAAAACACATTCTAAACACATTTTGTTGATAACATTTTAAAACTACCCTGAGTTCATTATTTGCACACATTAAATAGTTTCAAATATAGCATTGTAACAGTAACAATTTAACACGAGTCATTTGTTTGCACACATTTAAATAGACATACATGATATGTAAGAGATTAGTTGGTTTGTAATTTCATTTTAAAATGAGTTAGAACTAATTTGTTTGCACACAAGTATTGCTATAGTTTCTACATTGTTAAATGGTTTCAATTATTGCTATTCAACACTTATAATGCTATTCAATATTAATCATTTGTTTGCATACTGTTAATGAGTTTCAAGTATTGCTATTTTAACGCTAATAATTTTATTCAACAATGCTCATCCGTTTGCAAACAGTGAAATGGTTCCAAATGTATTACTAACAATTCAATTAAACATCAGTCATTTGTTTACACACAGTTAAATAATCTAACGTTCTTTTTCAAACCATTCAGTTTAGCATTTGTCAACAAAGATAAATGGTTCCTAGTATTGCTATGTAACACTAACAATTCAATTAAATATCAGTCGTTTGTTTACACACAGTTAAATGATCAAACGGTTCTTTTTCAAACCATTCAGTTTAGCATTAGTCAACAAAGATTAATGGTTCCTAGTATTGCTATGTAACACTAACAATTCAATTAAACATCAATCATTTGTTTACACACAGTTAAATGATCAAACGGTTCTATTTCTAACAATTCTATTTAGCATAAGTGACATACCCAGGAGACTATTTTTTGGTAGTGGTTGATGGAAGGGTCTAACTTTTCTGCAGAAGACGCAATCAGCGTTTCTTTACCCAGGTTTGAGACCTATATAAAACAGAATCTTCAAGATAACCTCTTTTCACCTTGCCCAGTGAGCTGGGACTGCAAAATACACCGACAGCTTCTCTGTAGAGGGGTAAGACTCCTCCAATGAGTGTTCTGGATATGACACTAAACATCCTGATGGTGAGGCTCCAGTAGTGCAGGAACTTTGGGAAATGGGGACTACCACTTTATTGTCATCGGCCTTAGGTCCATTCTGGCCCGGAGTGGTTGCATTTGATTGGGTTCTATATATGGGTCAAATAGAACTAAACTGCGTACTTATGCAAAACTGAATTGTTTAGAATAGAACTGTTTGGACATTATACAACGTACTTATGCTAAAATTAATTTTTTGAAATGGAACTATTTTTGATATTGAAACTGTACTTACGCTAAACTGAATTCTTTGAATTAGAACTGTTTGACTAAACTGAACAGTTTGAACTAGAAATGTTTTTACAATTAAACAGTATACTTATCGTAAATTGAATTCTTTGAAATAAAGCTGTTTATTTGGATGAAAATGGATTTGGCATTAAATAACCTACAAAGGTTGATATGCCATAAAACCCAAACAAGCAAACAAACTCTTCTCACCTCAATGAGACTTGAGTAGCTTGTTATATAAGTAAGAGTTATGCCTCTGTAGTTCTTAGTAATATTGAAATTACATTTCTTGAGGACGAAGAGGATGCAGTCTTTTGTACATTTCTCTGTTGTGTTTTATTCATAAACACCATTGCAAAATCGAAGAAGTAAATCATCAAATTCTCTTGTCTTTCATACTCCTGGGAGCATTTCGTAGAGACGCTCAGTTTTTCTGCTTTTAATTGTTGTTAGTGCAACATTAAGTTCTTCAATCGTAAACTGTCCAAGTTTGCTATTAATAGTTTTGTAATAGGCTTATCAGTGACTTTAGAGGGAATTTCCAAGAAGATTCTTGAAATGTTCTTTCCACATCTGTATTTTTCTTCTTGGCTGACAGCTGCTAGTTTTGCTCTCGAGGTGTTCTTCCTTTTGCTCACTTCATTTACTGCCTGCCATGCTAATCGTGTTGTTTATCTTCTTCCAGGTTTTCTATTTTATTTATTTGACCTTGAATATTTTCTTTTTGTTAGGTGCTAGTTCTCTCTGGCCTTTCTGCGCGTTGGCATTGGTTCGATGTTTTTTTATTAAGTAAGGATACTATTTTCATATACCGGCTCATTGGCCTAGAAGATAGAGTTCGCCAATGGTTCAGGAGACCTGGGTTCAATCCCAGGTCGCGTTATACTAAAGACTTTTAAAATGGTACTTGATACCTCCTTGCGTAACACTCATCAATATAAGGTACGTATCGAGGGTAAAGTGGAGTAGCGCCCCCCCCTACAACTCGGTGTAGTCCAATTTACCAACCCCTCCGTTCGGGCAGGATATGACACAAGGTCAATTTTTAAGTGGAGTTTAACAGGTTTAAATTCAGAGTTTTCCTTCTCCCAGACTAGTTGCCTCACCAAGGCTAAAGAACCTAGTCTGTTCTACTATTTACCCATAGCTGGAGGGAGAATATTTGGATTCATACCTTTCCCAAGGGTATTAGTGCTATTTGAAATGCAATCAGTCTCGTCCAGGATTTGAACTCGTGTCGCCGTGTCCATATCCTGCGACAATAACCATTACACCACGGGCACCTCCTCGGTGAAGTAGCAATTGAAAAGGGAGCCTTCTGGTCGCCCTCGACTACACTCGCCAACTTTACTTTACTTACTATAATCATGTTATCTCGTCTTTTCTTAACAACTAGTGACTCCCATGGAACTCTAGATTTGGCTTTAGGTGTGATTGATATGCACTTTGCTGCTGCTTCCATGCGGGTAATGACAATGTCTTCATATTTGAAGTATGAGTTTCAAATATCTTTTGAAGAGCATCGAATTTGTTTCTTACGGTTACTGTATATTTATAACTAATATCTCTATAGGTAAGATGGGTTTGATTTGGTTTGGTTTCATGGCATATCAACCATTGGTGGCTATCTAATGTCAAATTCATTTTTATACATATTCACAGTTTTATTTCAAATAATTCAGTTTAGCATAAGTGGACAGTTTAAGCGTCAAAATAGTTCTATTTCAAACAATTCAGTTTAGCATAAGAACGCAGTTTAGTTCTAGTTGACCCACAGATTGGACCCTATCAGATGCTACCACTGCGGGCCAGAGCGAACCTGGCAGCGATGTCAATAAAGAGGTATTCCCCATTTCCTAAAGTTCCAGCATTACAGGAACCTCACCATCATAGTGAGCGAACCTGAGAGCGGTGGCAATGGAGGGGTACTCAGCAATCCCTAAAGCTCACTCATTACTGAAGCCTTATCATCAGATTGTTTAGTATCATATCCTGGACACTCGTTAGGGGAGTCTTACCCGTCTGCATAGATGCAGTTGGTGTATTCTATAGCCCCAACCGACTGGGAACTCTATTGGTAAGTGAGGACCAGTTGTCAAGTGTGGATTTAACTGTTTGTTTCTTATTTCAGCAGAGATTTGTGTGTATCTTTGCTGTGTCGATTTTTTTTTTATCGTGGACTGTAAATAATCCTTTGCAGTGTATATATATATTCAACCCCAACACGCGAGCAGGATGCAATACAAGGTCAAACTTTAGGAGGTACTCGTGGTGAATGGATATCATCATAGGACATGGACACGGCGACACGAGTTCAGATCCTAGACTAGACATTTTGCATTTCCCATAGCTTTAATATCCTTGGAAAAGGTATGAATCCAACTATTCTCCCACCAGTTATGGGTAAAATAGTTGGGTAAACTGAGTTTTTTATCTTTGGTATGGCAACCTATCTAAGAGAAGAAAAACTCTTGAAATCTGCTTAAAGAATTGACCTTGTGTCATCTCCATCTTGAGCGGTAGGATTTTGTTAATTTTGGTGGGTCAGTTGTTTTGTTTTACGGCATATCAACCCTTTTTGGGTCATTTAATGCTGAGTTAAGTCATTTTGATAAAAGTTTCTAACAATTAAGTTTAGTATGAGTATAGTGCTTTGTTTACTCACAGTTAAATGTAAAAATAGTTCTATTTCAAATTATTCAGTTTAACATAGGTACACAATTTAAACACTGTTAATTGTAAAAACAGTTTATTTCAAACAATTCAGGTGAGCATAAGTACACAGTTTAGTTCTACTTTACCCATAAATTGGACCCTATCCGGTACTACCACTTCGCGTCCTAATTGACCTGGGAGCGATACCAATAAAGAGGTATTCCCCATTTCCCAAAGCTTCAGCATTACTGGAGCCTCACTATTAGATTGTTTAGTGTCATATCAAGACACTCGTTGAGGGAATACTACCCCTCTGCAGAGATGCAGTCTGTACTCTGCAGCTGCAGCCGACTGGGCCAGGGGTTGGTCAATACATACAAGGTAAATTTTTAGTCGAAATTTAATACGTCTGAATTTAGCGTTTTCCTTCTCCTAGACCGGTTGTCATACCAAATAACCCAATCTGCCCTCCTGTTTATTTATATTTGGAAGCGAAATAGTTGGATGTATAACTTTCGCTAAGGTGTTGGAGCTTTGTGAAAATCCAAAAAGCCTCGTTCAGGTTTTGAACTCGGATCGCCGTATCCATTTCCAACTACGATAACCGTTACACCACAAGCGCTTCCTTTGCAGCAAGTAGAAACTGAAAGTAAACTTGAGATCAATCTGGAGTAAAACAATGAAACCAATAAAAATAAATAAATTCATTAAGACGAATAAAAGAATAAAAAAAAAAATACTTTTCGTCACGATAAAGCGTTAACAGAAACGTTCCTCGAAGTAACATTCTTGTGATTGGTGTGGAGATAACATGCGACGATTTTGATTTTTACTCTTTGCCAAATGTCACGTCATCTAGTGATATTCAATAATCTACAAAAAGAAAATTCTTTTTATCACTGTCTGCTATAAAAGGAATGCGTCTACATTTCCAACAGATGGAATCAGCTGCATAAAGTGAGGAATCTGTCAGACGCTAAGGCGACAGACGGTTAAAATATGCAGTTCTTAACGGAGAACAAACTTTCCTATAAGAATCCTAAGTGTTCAAAATTGTTTATAACACTATGTAAGACAAATTTGTTCCTGAATGGCATGTGTTATTTCTTGATTGCTTATGTTGTCAAAGTATTGAAAGTGACCATTATTTCTTTCAAACTTTGCTTTTCTGCTTAATATAACGTTATGTGAGAAAATCTTTCAACCTGAATGGATTAGTTTCTTTGTTTAATGGCATATCAACCTTTACAGGTTATTTAATGGCAAAGACATTCTCCCCTAGAAGAACAGTAATAGTACTATTTAACCCATAGCTGGGAGGATAAGGAGGTTCATACCTTTCCCAAGAATATTTGCCCGAAAGTGAACGTAATAGCGCCACTGGATATCGAACTCGCTTACTATGATTCTGCAGTCCGTTACGTTAACCATTACTCCACGAAACTATTCAAGCAGTTATATGTAACAATGTAAAAATTCAGTTACGTGTAAATACAGTTTTAATGTAAAAAAAACAGTTCTATTTGAAATAATTCAGTTAAGCATAAGCACGCAGTTTAAATGTAAGTACGGTTTAATTGTCAAAAACATTTCTATTTCAAGCTATTCAGTTTACTCAAACAATTCAGTTTAGCATAAGTATGCTGTTAGTTGTACTTAACCCATAGATAGGGCCCTATCAGGTGCTACCACTCCGGGACAAAAGTAGACCTGGGAGCGATGACAATGAAGGGGTACTCCGCATTCCCCAAAGCTTCAGCACTACTGGAACCTCACCATCAGATTATTTAGTGTCATATCTAGGATACTCGTTGTGGGGGGGGGGCTTACCCCTCTGCCGAGGTGCAGTCAGTGTATTCTACAGCCCCGGCCGACTGGGCAATCTTCATTTATATCATATTTATCGGGCAGGATATGACACAAGGTCAATTTTTAAGCGGAGTTTAACAGGTTTGAAGTCAGAGATTTCCTTCTCCTAGACTAGTTGCCTCACCAAGGCCCTACTATTTACCCATAGCTGGAGGGAGAATAATTGGATTCATACCTTTCCCAAGAGTATTAGTGCTATGTGAAATGCAATCAGTCTCGTCCAGGATTTGAACTCGTGTTGCCGTGTCCAATTCCTAGGATGATAACCATTACACCACGGGCACCTTCATTTATATATGGTCAGAATAAAGCAACACATTAATTAAGATTTACTCGAATTTATACAGAAATTAACAAAAACGAGATTTGCGATTGTAATGTGAATCACTTTCGTACAACAGTCCCAATATATAATGTCTCGTTATACGTTCTTTGGTAACACGAAAGCAAAGTCTGAAGAGAAAAACAAAAGGTATTTTCAATTTATTTTAATTGAGAAATAGCGAGAAAAAGTAAAAACTGAGTTACATTGTGTAATATGATTGTTTCTACTCTAACTATTACTAGTTTATCATCAAACGTTGGCTTTATCTTTAAAAGATATGCGAGGGAACCCCTGAGTTCAAATCCTGGACAAGGCAGTTTGTGTTTGGTTTGGTTTCTTTGTTTAATGCCAAAGCCCTTCTCCTAGAAGAACAGTAGTGGTACTATTTAACCCATAGCTGGGAGGATAAGGGGGTTCATACCTTTCCCAAGGGTATTTGCCCGAAAGTGAACGTAATAGCGCGACTGGAGTACGAACTCGCGTACTACGATTCCGCAGTCCATCGCTTTAACCATTACACCACGAGGACCCCCCACCGCTGTTTGTGTTTCAATTTGTGTTCATATCTTTAGGAAAAGCATGAACACATCTCTTCTTCCTCAGGTAATCGGTTGAATAGTTGAGCTGATAGGCTTCTTTTGTCTTGTTGGTTGTCAGACTGGACGATGGTTGGTTGGGTTTATGATATATCAACCATTGTTGGTTATTTAATGCCAAATCCTTTTTATAGAGATATAATAAACATATATGATTTGGTTTGGTTGGATTTTATGGCATATCAACCATTGTAGGTTATTTAATGCCAAATCCACTCTATACGTATATATAATTTGGTTTATCATTAAGGATTTTCGAACTATTTTCTTCATTTTTATCGTTATTTCCACAACGTTTCGGTCGATATGTCCTCCGGCCTTCTTCAGGAATTTGTCGAACACGGGAACCTTCACGGAACTTCGAACTACGTCCTTTATTGACTCCACGGGTGTCACCTGTTCTGATTCCGTAAGCCATAAAGTATTCCTGTATTGTTACTCGCCTGCAGTCAGGAATGAACCTGCAACCTCCAGATGATTAGGGAACCAACACCTATAACCGTTACGCTGTGTGTCCAGCTGAACAATTCAGAGTCAATTTTGAGGACTTATAAACTTAATGTTCTTACTTGACTGGGATTATTACTATTATGACTTTTTACCCGTGCTCATATTCAGTTTTTTTTTTGTGGAAATAACAAAAAAGATAGGTGCCCGTGGTGTAATGGTTATTGTCGTAGGAAATGGACACGGCGACACGAGTTCAAATCCTGGACGAGACTGATTGCATTTCACGTAGCACTAATACTCTTGGGGAAGGTATAAATCCAATTATTCTCCCTCCAGCTTTGGGTAAATAGTAGGACAGACTAGGTTCTTCAGCCTTGGTTAGGCAACTAGTCTAGGAGAAGGAAAACTCTGAATTCAAACCTGTTAAACTCCGCTTAAAAATTGACCTTGTGACATATCCTGCCCGAGCGAAGGGGTTGGGTAAATAGTATCAACATTGCCCATTCCTTTGCACACTGTTAGATAGTTCTAATTATTGCTATGTATTCAATTAGACATTTGTCATTTTTTTTACTCACAGTTAAATAATCGAACAGTTCTATTTCTAACAGTTTAATTTAACATTTCATTTGTTTGTACACCGCGTGAATGTCAGACAGTTCAATTTGACCCATAAATAGTACCCTATTAGGTACTTCCACTCCGGGCCTTAGTGGACTTGGGAGCAATGGCAAGAAAAAGGTACTTCGCATTTCCTAAAACTCCAGTATTACTGGAGCTTCACAATCAGATTGATTAGTGTCATACCGGGACACTCATTGGAAGGTGGGGATTTTACCCCTCTGCAGAAATGCAGTCGGTCTATTCCTCAGCCACACAAGACTTGGCTAAGACTGATGAACAGTTGTTTTACCTTTACACAAATTATATCCTGTTATTTCTAGCACGAAAACTGCCGTCTCAATAGCTATATTTTTTTGGCACCTTCACTGACAATGGGACCGCTGTTGCTATTGAGAGTCTTAATAACAAATTCCTGGTGTTACTCTCTAAAACTATGCATCGGATGTGTCAGTACCTAGGGCCGGGGAGGACTACTCTCGAAACTGTCAACCCAGAGGGGGAGCAGGCCTACTTGGGATTCCTGGAAGAACGGATTTCATACATTTTCTATTTCTTTATCAAAATTGACATGTAGTATATCGAGGGGCCTCCAATCACAGATTCGGGGAGGGCATAGATGGAGAGGCATGAGCCCCTAACAATGGACCCGTCAAAATTTTAAATCAATTTTAAATAATTTTTGAAACTATTTTTGTAGACCCCCTCTCTCTCTCTCTCTCTCTATATATATATATATATATTTACCCAACCCCTCCGCTCGGGCAGGATATGACACAAGGTCAGTTTTTAGGTTGAGTTTAACAAGTTTGAATTCAGAGTTTTCCTTCTCCTAGACTAGTTGCCTTACCAAGGCTGAAGAACCTAGTCTGTCCTACTATTTACCCATAGCTGGTGGGAGAATAATTGGATTCATACCTTTCCCAAGGGTATTAGTGCTATTTGAAATGCAATCAGTCTCGTCCAGGATTTGAACTCGTGTCGCCGTGTCCATTTCCTACGACGATAACCATTACACCACGGGCACCTCTCTTTCTCTCTCTCTCTCTCTCTCTCTCTCTCTCTCTCTCTATATATATATATATATATATATATATATATATATATATATATATAGTAGACTTAGGCAACAAGTCATTATCTTAACATGTTTGGTTGAATTCTGCGCATTGTTTCCTTTTTAAAATCTTCAAGGGAAGACGTTCGAATCTTCTTATTAGCCTTCTTATTTCTGGGTCAGTTGGTGAAAATAAACATGAATAAAACTCCCAGCAACAAACGATCCAACACAACTCCGAAAGATGACCAGTGAAATGGCCGAAACCGCTTGGGTCAGTATAGGGTCCATTTTTCACCAACTTGACCCAGACATAAGTCGACTAGTTAGAACACTCGAATGTCTTAACTTGAAGATTTAAAAAAAAGAAACAATCTGCGGAATTCAACCAAACGTGAATATATATATATATATATATATATATATATATATATATATATATATATATATATATATTGGTAAATGCCGGTATATATATATATATATATATATAAATATATATATATATATATATATATATATATATATACCAGCATTTACAAATTTAAGCAAGGAGGCTGTTGGAAAGGCTTGCAGGAAATTACGAAGTTGTCGAGAGGCCATGGTTAAAGGCAATAGCAATTTCTTTAAATGAATTTACTGAGTAGTATTTCAAGATATTCTTTAATGCAATTTCAGTAAATAAAGTGAAATATCAGTGTTATTTAGATTTTTGTACAATTTAGACTACAATTTACATTTCACACACACACACACACACACACACACACACACACACACACTATATATATATATATATATATATATATATATATATATATATAGCCTCGCCATGTTGGATATAAAGAAATCCTGTTTTTTTTAGTTATTGATTCATATCAATGCTTTTAGCAGGATGGAAATAAATTTATAATCCTAATGTGACCGAATTTTGTTTTTTTCTTGAAGGTATATATATATATATA
Organism: Sepioteuthis lessoniana; assembly: GCA_963585895.1. Classification (NCBI taxonomy): domain Eukaryota; kingdom Metazoa; phylum Mollusca; class Cephalopoda; order Myopsida; family Loliginidae; genus Sepioteuthis; species Sepioteuthis lessoniana. The sequence goes on along the minus strand of CAUZXS010002570.1, from coordinate 100,362 downwards.
TATACACACACACACACACACACACACACATATATATATATATATTGTCATTCACAGAGACACTATTTTAGAGGGAGAGAAAGAAAGGGAAAGAGAGAGTGAGTGAGTGAATGAGAGAAAAATATTTGTAACATTTTAAGCATATTTTAGCTTTTTTTTGCCAAATAAATGTAAAAATTGGACTCAAACTCAAAAATAAAGTTTTGGTTTGTTTGAGAAGAAGGTGCTTTGAATAATCAAATGTATCAAAAGTGGTTTGCGATGTTTTCCGCTGCAGATTTCTTGCTACACTCAATTCCATGACCAAGTAGACTAGTTAAGGTTGATAGCGATTAAATCATTGCATTACAAGACAATAATCAAAAGGAAAGGAATAGAAAAAGCGTGCTGCGCCAGCATTAAAAATGTTCTAGGTACCCTGGAAGTAAGGTTCCAGTCCTGGAGCATTTAAGAGTGTGAAATAACCCTTCATTGCCATGACTCCCAGGCCCACTTGTCAGCGTGATTTTTATAGGTCAAATGAATCTGTCTATCAAACGTTTGTATTAGACAGAAATATTTGATATATAGTAAAGTAAAGTTGGTGACTATAGTCGAGAGAGACCCGAAGGCTCCCTTTTCAATAGCTACTACACCAAGGTGTAGGGGAGGGCTCTACTCCTTTCCCTGGATTGCTCCACTTTACCCTTGATCCTTACCTTATAGTGCTGAGTGTTAAGCAAAGAGGCAACTTTTTGAGTCTTTGGTATGACTCAACCTAGAATTGAACCAAGGTCTCCCGGGCCATTGGCAAACACTCTAACGATTTTGCCAATGTTCAGTATATAAATGAGTGAAAAAATCTCTTAAGCAATAACTACACAGGAAAATGTTAATATAGACCTATATTGTACTCAGTTCTCTAACTTTCAGGCATAGAATAACCCCTGACTGGTTAGCATGCCGTTAAAATCAATAAGTCAGTCTTTCAAATAGTTGATAGTTGGCGGGATTGTTTTTGTGCCTCTGAACAATGACTGCCGTGTTAGACGTCCTTTTGTTTTGTTTTGTTTTTTGGGTTTTTTTTTTTTTTTAAATATAATTCATTTTAATTTATTCTATTCTATTTGAATTAATTCATTTTATTTTATTTTATTCTATTTTCTTTTATTTTTTTAGATTTTCTTTCAAGTTAATCAACTCTATAACCTTATCGAAATATCTAAATTTTTCATTGAAACCGGAAGTGTTACACTGCTAGTATCAACGCAATTTTGCAGAGTTGAAAAAAGATGCTCGAACTTTATATAAAAAAGGGGAGGGTAGTTAAACGAAATGGTAAAAACTGGAAGCGGATATGATCTAAAGAAGAAGAAGAAGAAGAAGAAGAAGAAGAAGAAGAAGAAGAAGAAGAAAGCGGAAAACATCTCCGCCCTACAGAGAGCGGATATGCCAGTTAGTATAATAAATTTTTAAATAAGAAAAAAAAATTGAATTAATATCCGCTGATTTTTGTGGGCGTGTTCACAGTTTTTATGAATAAAAAAAAATGAATTATAAATAAAAGCAGATATCTGTAACAGGCAAGGTGAATAAATGACTCATTACGGCGTAACGACTCGCCATCCCCATGGATGTCCGGCAAGCCAGTGGTGGGTGTAAGAAAAGAAAATCGACACAATATAAGTTTTTCTTTACATAACTTGATCAATACGTCCGCCATTTATAGTCAAGACACATATTTCAACGCTTTTGTCCGATCAACAAAAGCACAATCAATAATGACAGACGCAGTTCCGTACAATGTCTCACTCACCCTCTACAATCAAAGTGTGAACATGTCTCACTCACCCCCCGCAATCAAAGTTTGAACATGTCTCACTCATTCTCCACACTTAAAGTTTGAACATATCTCACACACCCACCGCTATCAAAGTTGGAATATGTCTCACTCACTCTCTACACTCAAAGTTTGAACATATCTCACTCACCCTCCACCCTCAAAGTTTTGACATATCTCTCTCATCTTCTGTAATCAAAGTTTGAATATGCCTCACTCAGCCTCCACACTCAAAGTTTAAACATATCTCACTCCATTTTCTGCAATCAAAGTCTGAATAAGTCTCACTCACCCTCTGCAATCGAAGTTTGAACATGTCTCACTCACCCTCCACACTCAAAGTTTTGACATATCTCTCTCATCTTCTGCAATCAAAGTTTGAATATGCCTCACTCAGCCTCCACATTCAAAGTTTAAACATATCTCACTCCATTTTCTGCAATCAAAGTCTGAATATGTCTCACTCACCCTCTGCAATCGAAGTTTGAACATGTCTCACTCACCCTCCACACTCAAAGTTTGAAAATATCTCACTTATCTTTTACAATCAAAGTTTAAATAGGTCTTAATAATTTGTTCTCTCATATTTTCTTTCGTCTTAATTCCAGTTGCTGTTCATCGTAGGCCGTCGTCTCTCTCTACCTGTCAATTTAACGTCGAGGTACGGATATATAGATTGATGGATTGGTTTTAACAGCATATCAAACCATAGTTATAAATTAAAAGAGCTCAATATTAGTGATGTAGTATGTGTAGATCTAAGCGTAGACACAGTCAATAGCGCCCGGTGATAATCAGTTTCTTCCAAGACATTTGTTTGCATACAGTTTAAATGTCAAACAGTTCTATTTGACCCATAGATAGGACCCTATCAGGCGCTACCACACCGGGTCAGAGTGGACCTGGGAATGATGGCAATGAAGGAATACTCCACATTCCCCAAAGATTCATCATTGCAGGAACTTCATCATCAGATTGTTTAATGACATATCTCGTTGGGCTGGGTCTTACCCGTCTACTGAGATACAGTGGATGTATTCTGCAACCCCAGCCGACTGGGCTAGCAATCATCAGACCAAGATGATATATATATATATATATATATATATATATATATATATATATATATCCTAACATAGCCTGAACAAGAAAGAGTCTGCCTTTTTTCATTGTTTTTTCTAAATGGTTCAAGAAACTTAAGAAATTTTATGCCACTTGTGTTAAACAGTGGGGTGAATTTATCGAATGACGTGTATGTTTCTTGGATTAGAGTCATTCACATCTTAGTCAGGCCAAAATATTTTTAACCATCCTTTATATAAAGTCACCAACACATACACACACACACACACGCACACGTGAGACAATGAAAAACATAATTAAATTTATTCCTCAAACACATCTACATGTAGAGAGAGAGAGAGAGAAAGAGAGAGAAAAGTGATGCTTTTTAAATTTTATTACGCAAACACATCTAGATGTGTCAAGAGAGAGAGGAAGAGAGAGAGAGAAAGAAAGAAAGAAAGAAAGGAAGTGATACTTTTCTTTTTCTTTTCCTCTAGTTGTCTTGTAATTTTATACTGAAAGTTTACGGAATCGCGTTTTTCCAACAAAATCTATATGACAAAATCCAACTTTCACCCAGGGAGATTCTCCGTGGTGTAGTGCTTTACGTACTGTACTGTAACATTGTAGAAGCGAGTTCGAACTTCAGTTGCGCTATTACGTTCACTTTAGGACTAATACCCCAGAGAAAGTGTTATATATTGAACTTTGATACGCTGGTTACTTTGTGGGATTCAAAACAGGATATGCAGTTGTGTCTTAAGGTAAACAAGGGACAGCGGAAATTCCACATGAATTGCGTGGGAAGAGTGTGATGGCGTCCGGAAAATATATTACAAATGAAGTTTTCAACCCCGATGAGTCGGTGGTCAGCCAGTATAGTGACCATTCAGTCGGCCGCCAGCAAAATCATGCCGTCTAGGCGTTAACTGGGAGTGGGGGCATGTGACCCCCGGGTTGTAAGGCTGTCCTGTATCAGACTGTCGAGAAAGAAGCTCGAAGAAGTAAGGCCCTGAACATATCTATCTCGACGTGGTGTAAACCCTGGCTTTTTTTAGTAACTCTCTCTCTCTCTCTCTCTCTCTCTCTCTCTCTCTCTCACGCAATCATTTTGTCGTTTTGTAGTAAATAAATAAGAATCCTGTATTTCTATATAAACAAGTGTTGGAGCCTACTGTTCTTCTTTAAGGATAGCTTTGGGATTAAATAACCCACGAAGGTTGGTATGCCATTAAATAAAGAAACTAAACCAAATGAAACTAAATCAAGTCACATTCAGTCATCTAACCAAGACAATAAAAGTAAAATAAAATTATGATCCAGTCGATGGAACTTGGAATACTCTCAGTAAACGGCCCATTGGCCTTAGTGGTAGAGTGTTTGTCAATGACCCGGGAGACCGGTGTTCAATCCCAGGTCGAGTCATACCAAAGACTCAAAAAATGGTACTTGATGCCTCATTGCTTAACACTCAGAAATATAAGGTACGTATCAAGGGTAAAGTGGAGCAATCCAGGGAAATGAGTAGCGCCTTCCCTTATACCTTGGTATAGTAGCTATTGAAAAGGGAGCCTTTTGGTCGCCCTTGACTACGATCACGCACTTTACTTATGCCCCCTGCAGAAAAGTAAGGCACCCCCGGAAAAGGGCGTCCTGGGTATGACACTAAAATTAATTTAAGGGTGAGACTCCAGTTCTGGAGATTAGAGGAAGGTTGAGTATACAGTCATTGCCATTACTCTCAGTTCCACCTTGTGCCGGTTTAGTAGTACCTATTAGGTTACTATCCATGGATCAAATAATCTGTTTAGAAATTATTCGCATTCAACAGGACCGTTTGCAATATATAGAAATTCATAAATCAAATAAGAAAAGAAATCTTAAAAAACAACTACAGAAAAATATAAATATGAATATACAATGAATGTGATTCCCTAACGTCTAGGAATAAAATAACCCTAGATGAGTTGAAATGCCGTCAAAATTCCCCAATCAGAAAATAAAGTCGAGAGCTGCATCTGTATAGAGAGGGTACTTCGTAGTCATTACAGATCTGGAGTGGTATAAACGGTTAGGGCCCCAACTAGGGGTCAAATAGATCTGTTTGCCCAATTGGCTGGGGCTGCAGAATACCCCTCTGCAGAGATACAGAGGGATAAGACCCCCTCCCCTACGAGTGTCTGCCCAGTCGGCTGAGGCTGCAGAATACACCGATTACTTCTCTGCAAAGGCGTAAAACCACTTCCTCAATGAATGTCCCGATATATAACACCAGACAATCTGATAGTGAGGCTCCAGAATTGCTGGAGCTTTTGGGAATGCGGAGCACTCCTTTATTGCCATTGCCCCCTAGTCCACTCTGGCCCGGAGTGGAAGCACTTGATAGGGTCCTATCTAAGAGTCAAATAGAACTAAACTGTGCTAAACAGAATTGTTTGAAATAAAATTGTCTAGACATTTAAAATGCGTACTTATGCTAAACTGAATTGGTTGAAATAGAACCGTTTTGATATTTCATACTGAGTATTTATGCTGAATTGAATTGTTAGTGATACATGGATTGCTTCTCTGCAGAGGATTAAAACTCCGCCCACCAATAAAGTGTCCTTATTATGATACTAAACAATCTGATGGTGAGGTTCTATTAACGCTGGAGTTTTGGGGAATGCAGAGCAGCCCTTTATTGCTATTGGTTCCAGGTCCATTCTGGCCCGTAGTGGTAGCACCTGATAGGGTCCCATCTCTGGGTCAAATAGAACTAAACTGTATAATTACGCTATACTGAATTGTTTGAAATAGAACTGTTTTCCGACATTGAAACTATGTACTTATGCTAAACTGAATTGTGTGAAATAGAACTGTTTTTTTACGTTGAAACTGTATACTTATGCTAAACTGAATTGTTTGAAATAGAACTGTTTTGATATTTAACTGTGTATAAACAATAAATTACACTTATACTAGACTGAATTGTTTGAAACTTTTATCAAAATGACTTGATTCGGCGTTAAATGATCCAAAAAGGGTTGATATGACGCAAACAAACCGACTTATTTTTGTGGTTTTGAACAGCATCAGGTTAACAAATATCTTCCACGATTTTAAACAGCATTTTTATTTCATTTCATTTTGTTTATCTGTCTGAAAGGGCATTCGTTCAAAAATGCACGTAATAGTTCCACTGGAGCTCGAACTCGCTTACTAGGATCTCGCAGCCCAACACTTTAGCCACTATGACATTTCGGACTACCTCCATGAGTATGCATGCATGCATGCATGTGTGTGTGTGTATGTGACTGTAAACCAGTAATAATGGCAAATCATAACAATATTTTTATTTGAGCAATATAATTAAATTGCTTTAACTTGGATGATAAAGCAATTTCTAGTCCAAATTGCAGGTGAATGATTTTTTTTTGAGGTCTAATTTATTGATATTATCATTATGCTAAAGATTTTTTTTCAAACATCCAATTTATTGATATAATGAAAATAACTATAAAATTCCTATACAGATCCTTCAATTCTTCTTAAACCTTAAAAACTGTGTAACTTGTAATGGCATCCAGCAAGGAAATCTCAGTTTCTATTTTGTCTATAATTAGCAAGATTATATTGCTATTATTTTACTCCTTGAAAGGTTTTCATTCCAGCGTTAGCTGGTGGTCTTTCACTAGAGTCTAAGTGACAGCAAGTCTCCTCAGGTGTCTAGAACTTCTCTTAGTATTCTAACAGATCTCAACAATGCTGAGGTCTGGTTGGCCTCGATTCTTTCTCTGACTTCCTGTTCCTTCAGTCTTTTTTCCAAGGCTTTGGGAACTTTGGGTATCACCATTACGCTCATGTTCTACGGTTCTTTTTTTTTTTTTTTTTAAACTTTCAAACAAGGCTCTTTTTCCACTTACTTTCATTTTCACTCTGAGGTTTGCACGGCGAAATCCACTTGATGACAAGTTAATTTTGTTTTGTCTGGTCTTGTGTCTGAGATTCGGTGATCCGTTTGTATCACAAAATCTCAGAGAATTTTATGCGTCTCTTTCACTTGGACGATTTCTGGTTTGTGCTTACACCATTTGGTAGTATGGTCAAATTTTAATTTCTTGTACAATTCTCAATGGATTACCTTCTCTAACCAGTCGTTTCTAGTTTATACTTTTTTTTTTCTATTTTGCTACATTCGTTTATTAAGTGATTGTCTCATTTCTTTCTTCACTTAACCAACCCTTGTTATTCTTTTATGTATAATCAGTTTTTGCTTCAATATAACTGGTCCCTATGGCTGCTATTAGAAAAGATTAAAAGATTGTTTCTCTTTCGAGGTCTCCCTTTCTTAACCATGTCCAGGTCTTCTCGCGTGCAATCTCGCCAGTTCGTCGCTCAGAATATTCATATTATTATTACTTTACTTCACACGAGTTTTTCACACCAGCGTTAGTTGATGTTCTTTCACTGGAGACTGAGAGACGGCAAGTCTCCTCCGGTCTCCAGGACCCTTCTCAGTATTCTGGCCGATCTCAACAATGCTATAGTTTGGATTGTCTCGATTCGTCCTCCGTTTTCCAGCTCAGCCAACCCCCTTTCTAAGCCTTTAGGAAATGTTCCGTGCACAAGATAACAATTGGTATCAAGATAACAATTGGTATCATTGTTAATCTCATATTCCATAACCTTTTTAGTTCTCTGGCAAGGTCTAAGTTTTTAGCTCAGTTTTCGTTTTCCAAGATTTTCACTCTGTGGTCCGCCGCGACGACAAAGTCCACTATAATGCAAGTTCTCTTTATTTTATTATTTATCAGCAGGTCTGGGTTTCTGGCTGGGATCTGTTTGTATCTCGAAATCAAAGGGAATTTTATACGTTTCAATCTCCAGCACGGTTTCTGGTTTGTGCTTATACCATTTGATAGTGTGGTCAAATTTCAATTTCTCGCAAAATTCCCAGTGGAATACTTTTCCCATCCTGTTGTACTTAGTCTTATACTTATTATTATGATTTTACTCAAATGAGAATTTTTCACTCCAGTGTTAACTGATGGTTTTCCATTGGAGTCTGAGTGACAGCAAGTCTCCTCAAGTCTCCAGTAATCTTCTGAGTATTCTGACCGATCTCAACAATGCTGTAGTTTGGATGCTCTCCACTGGTCCTCTTATTTCCAAGTCCTCCAGTCCCTTTACCTATCCGTTGGAAACTGTACCGAGCGTGCCAATTACAGTTAACATCACCGTCACTTTCATGTTCGGGGGTGTCCTCGTGGTGTAATGGTTAAAGCGATGGACTGCGGAATCGTAGTACGCGAGTTCGTACTCCAGTCGCGCTATTACATTCACTTTCGGGCAAATACCCTTGGGAAAGGTATGAACCCCCTTATCCTCCCAGCTATGGGTTAAATAGTAGCACTACTGTTCTTCTAGGAGAATGACTTTGGCATTAAATAACCTACAAAGGTTGATATGCCATTAAACAAAGAAACCAAACCAAACTTTCATGTTCCATAGGTTTTTCAGTTCTCAAGCAAGGTGCTTATTTCTATTTTTGCTTTCTTCAGTTTTACCCTGTGATCAGCTAGAACGGCAAAGTCCACTATTCGTCAGGTTCTCTTTTTTTTTCTTTTTTTTTTTTTTTGTTGATTATTACAAGGTCTTGTCGTCTGGCCGAGATTTGATGATCCGTTTGCATCTCAAAATCCCAAAGATTTTTATGCGTTTCATTTTCTTGGACAGATTTTGGGTTATGCGTATACCATTTGTTCGTATGATCAAATTATACTACTTGCACAATTCCCAGTAGGTCACCTACCCACCCAGTCATGTATATCTAAGCAAAAAGCTTAGTAAATTACCTCTCGTCCGCCAACTTCCAAGTCCACCAGGTCCTTTAATAATCCTTTAGTGGCCGTGTGAAAAGCACCAATCACAATTGGTATAATCGACACCTCCAAGTTCCATAGTTTTTTCAATTCCCTAGAATGGTCTAGGTACTTATCCTTCTTTTTACATTTTTTCAGTTTTATTCTGTGGTCAGCCGGAACAGTAAAGTCGCCAATTTTGCTAATTCTCTTTCTTTTTTTTTTTTTTCTTTTTTTTGTTGATTATTATTAGGTCTGGTCTTCTGGCCGAGATTAGGGGATCCGTGTGTATGTCAAAATTCCATAGGAGTTTGTGTGTGTTATTTTCTAGGACAGGTGCTGGGTTGTGCATATACCATTTGTTCGTATGGACAAATTCAAATTTCTTCTTATTATTATCATTATTATTTTACTAAGAATATTTTCACTAAAATATTATAACTACTGTCTATTATTAACAGGCTGTTATACTGTTAAATAATTTGACATTTTTCACTGGTAATTTAGTTACAATATCAATGATTTAAGAGACAATGTACTGATAGAATTCACAATCATTTCAAACTGGTAAACACTTTATACGTAATTACAATGTTAATGTTTTAAAAGTTATCATTGAAGAACACACTATAACATTTTTCAGTTGGCTTCAAATAAGGTCTATGAACCTATGAAGTAAAATCCTTATACTATATCTGTCGACCGCCCGGTCGGCTGGGGCTGTAAAATACCTCTACTGAGCCTCAGCAGATGGGTGAGTACCTCCCCCCCACACACAGTGTGTGTCCTGAGTATGATAATAAATTGCCTCTGACAGTGAAGCTCTACCTCTTGAGCTTTGAAAAATGTGGAGTACCTCTTCATTGCCACTACTTCCAAGTTCACTCTGACCAGGATCGGTTGTACGTGTTAAGGTCTCATCTATGGGTCAAACAGAACTGTTCAATTATTAACTTGATTTTTATTAGTTATTTTAAACAATACAGCTGTGTGCAAATTGTTTGAATACTGAATAAATAAAATTACTCATGTTAAATTGCAATACTTGAAACCATTAACCAATAATTGATATTATATAGAATTAATAGTTATCTAAATTTCTGAGACGAAGCTTGATGATTTTTATCATTAAAGGTTTTCGGACTATTGTTATTTCCACAACGTTTCGGCCGATATGTCCTCCGGCCTTCTTCAGGTGTTTGTAGAACTCGGGAACCTTCTCGGAACTTCGAAGCACGTCCTTTATTGAATCCTCGGGTGTCGCCTGTTCTGATTCGGTTAGCCATAACCGGGTACAAGTGTTAAGCATTCCTGAATTAATACTCGCCTACAGTCAGGATTGAACCCGCAACCTCCAGATAATTGTCTCCTTAGAAGCTTAGGGAACCAATGCCTATAACCGTTACGCTATGTGTCCAATAAAGACGAAGACAATAGTCAGAAAAACCCTTTATGATATAAAAAAAAGAATTAATTGTGTTAGATGGGAATACTTAAAATCATTTAACTGTACGCAAACAAATGAGTAATATGAAATAGAATTATTAGTGTCAGATCAGAATATTTATAACTATTTAATTTAGTGTAAGCAAAGGATTAATATCAAATATAATTATTTGACCGAGCCATTGGCCTGATGAGTAGAGGGTTCATCAACAGTGCAGGAGACCGGGTTCAATCCCAGATCGAGTCATACCAAAGACTCAAAAAATTGTACTTGATGTCACCATGCTTAACACTTACCATTATAAGGTAAAGGTCAAGGGTAAAGTGGAGCAATCCAGGAAATGGAGTAGCACCCCCTCCTACACCTCAGTGTAGTAGTTATTGAAAAGAGAGCCTTCAGGTCACCCTCGACCAAGGTCGCCAACTTTTTATAACTGTGTTAAATAGCAATACGAGAAACTATTAACTGTGTGCAAACAAATGATTTATATCAAATGGAATTATTAGTGTTAAAATATTTAACTATGTGAAAACAAATAATATGTAAGAACTCGCATAAAAATAAAGTTAGCTAAAAACCACCCGTTTACAAATCACACACACGCACACACACACACACACACACACACACACACATATATATATATATATAAGCTTAGATTATTCAGAAAACTCCACTTAATATGGAAGATCTGGCATGTGCTCAAATTGGGAGGGGTCGATTTACAGGAACACCCTGTTCTTGTTTCTTAATGTTTATAACACCTTATTGTTTTGACCCCCTTTGCCCTCACCAGAGAATTTGAAATTTATATAAGTCTTCCCCCTCCTTTTTTTTCATACAAATATAGACTGTAATCCACATTTGCTGTTTTGCAACCTCAAGTCTAACATGTGAAGTCATCTGACGAGACAGAGAGTATAATCATATTCTTCGGCGAAATAAATTTATCATTACAATTTAACCAGGTTTGAGTTTCCTTCTAATTTCACTATATATATATATATATATATATATATATATATATATATATATATATATATATCCACAGACTGTTTCGTAGTATCACAACTCTTCAATGTGGCTCGACATGCGAGATTCTCGAACCTGGGTTTTGGCATTAGATTTACCAAAAGGTTTGATATACCATAAAATACATAGCCAATATTTATCCGTTGATATTATCCCTGGGACACACTTTACTTGCCCAACACTACCAGTGCCTACCTCAGCAATATTTCAAGGTCTTTACATGGCCGGTCGCCTGGAACAAAACTTCTATTTCCTGTCTCCTGCCCCTGTCCCTTCTTCCTCTCTCTCTCTCTCTCTCTCTCTCTCTCTCTCTCTCGCATCTACGACTTACCTACTCAGTTCACTCCGATGTCAAACTCAGCTCGGCCAGTACCAATTCTAATTCCGACCGATATTCAGCCAGGAATTCTGACCTACTTATGTCTTGAAACTGGAAAAAAAAGAAGTTCTTGTTGTGGTAGTAGTCGTGGTAGTCGTGGTAGTCGTAGCAGTTGTGATAGTGGTTGTAGCCGTTGAGCTGATGGTAGTAGTAGCAATGGATTTTTTTTGTGGTAGCAGTTATAGTAGTGTTGGTAGTGGTGGTAACGGTAGAATGTTACGAATGTATTTGACTGATGCAAATTTTTCCAGCATATTTTGACAAAATATTTACAGTTTCAACTTCGAGTTACTTTTCTTAATACAAATAATTTGTTCACAATTAATTGCTTTCCGTTACCTATTTCTATTTAAAAATAATAATTAAAATCAATTTGTACACAATATTCCCATCTAATTCTAATTATTAACTAACAGATCTATTTGAACCAGAGATTGGTTTGGTTTTGAGTTTCGTTTTATGGCATATCAACACTTGTAGGTTATTTAATACCAAATCCTCTTTATACATATATATTAAATATATATGATATGGTTTGGTTGGGGTTTATGACATATCAACCATTGTAGGTTATTTAATACTAAATCCTATTTATACATATATTTTAAATATTTATGATTTGGTTTGGTTGAGTTTTATGGCATAACAACCATTATAGGTTATTTAATGCCGAATCCTCTTTATACATATATATTGAATACATAAGATTTAGTTTGATTGGGTTTTATGGCAAACCAACCATTGTTGCTTATTTAATGCCAAATCCTCTCGATACATATATATTAAATATATATGATTTGGTTTGGTTTGCTTTTATGGCATATCAACCATTATAGGTTATTTTATGCCAAATCCTCTTTATACATATATGATAGATATATATGATTTGGTTTGGTAGGGTTTTATGGTATATCAACACTTGTAGGCTATTTAATGCCAAATCCTTTTTATACATATACATTAAATATATCAGATTTGGTCTGGTTTGCTTTTATGGTATATCAACCACGTAGGCTATTTATTGCCAAATCCTCTTTAAATATATATGATTTGTCAACTCATTTTGTTGACAACATTTTTAAACAAGTTAGAGCTTTTGTTTGCACAGATTTAAGTGGTTTCAAGTATTTCTGTCAAATACTAATAATTCTGTTCCATATCAATCATTTGTCTTCATACAGTGGAGTGGTTACAAATATTGCTATTTAACACTAATAATTCTATTCAACATTATTCTTATTCACACAATTAAATAGTTACGAGTATAGCTATGTATCGCTAGTAATTTAATCAAACATCAGTCATTTAACACGGTTAAATTGATCAAACATTTCTATTTCTAACAATTCAATCTAACATAATTCATTCGTTTGCACTCAGTTTAAATGTCAAAGAGTTCTATTTGACCCATTAATAGGACTTTATCAGGTGCTACCAGTCAAGGCCAGAGCTAACCTGGAAGCCATGGCAATAAAATGATACTCCATATTGCCCAAAGCTCCAGGATTACTGGAGCCTCACCATCAGATTTGTTGATGTCATATCCATGGCAACCGTTGGAGAGGGGGTCTTACTCCTCTACAGTGATGCAGTTGGTGCATTCTACAGACCCAGCTGACTGGGCTTCCAGAGATGGGATACTAAAAGGTACTACCACTCTAGGTTAGAGTGGACCTGGGAGTATTCGTAATGAATTTGGTAATTTGACCTTCTTCTGCGTGAAAAAAAATGAACTAGAAAAGCAATAAAAATATATGGCCCGAAATGTTATTAAAGCATCTGCAGTACAAAGAAATGTGTTCGCAGTAAAGCTTGGATTGTTAGGTTTTTCCTTTTTCTTTTCTTTTTTTTTTTTCCCCAGTATTAGAGACCTCAGAATAAATTCCCCTGAAGTAGACAGTAGAATGGATCGGTCGAAGCTTGTGTTGACAGCAGCGTAAATCAATCAGTTTAATTGTATCTTAATACAATTCGGTTCTCCGCTTGATTGTTTTAGTAGCAAGTTGTTTCCTAGCTAGACTTAGAGGTTCCTCAAGACTAGGTTGAGATAGTAGCAGACGCTCAAGTTAAAAATAAAAATGGTTGGCTATGATTGGCGAAAAGAAGCTCCAAAGGACGTGTTGCGGGAGAGGAAACGGGATAGAAAACATGAAAGAAAGAGTTTGAGCTCAGACGCAGCGATGTGAAGACGGAACCCCGAATAGGCACGTGTTAGAACTACAAAAGAAAACAACCAGGGCGGAAAAGTGAATATCAAGGTCTGTGTCTGTCTTTCTCGTCCTGCGACGGTTTATTTCTCTCGGTCTATTTAAATCAGTGGACTCAGTACCTGATCTGCTTTCTCTCTCTTTAGCGACTACCAAAAAGAGTAGAAGCAAATAAACTTTGTATCAAACAAACCAACAGACGGGGTTTTTATGCATTCGTCACTCGGTGAGGTTTCATTGAGGTCCATTTGGAGTTTAGGGCGTAGTGCAACACTCATAGGCCCGTTAGAACCGTATTGATACAAACAAATATCTATTTGGTGTCGTAGCGTTACAGTTCGAATAGAGCTGGGATTGTAAATGATATTTTAAAGTCTTGGACATTTGAATAAATGCCCGGCTGTAGATTGAAACAGTGTAAATGTTGAGTGAACATCAGAAATACAAACTGGCCATACAAAGTTAATTACGATTCGTGTCAAAGTTACGGATGATAATCAATGTTCCAAATTTGATTCTTCAAGGAATGGTTCGATGTCTTAGATTTAAATCCTTTTTTTTTTTTGTTATTCTTACTTGTAGTTAATAATCCAAGGGTCGACAACCTTAGAGAGAGAGAGAGAGAGAGAGAGAGAGAGAGAGCTATACAGTGTCATGAAGGAGAGCCAGGTTATTAAATATGTAAATACATTTTCTGAAAGTTTAAAGCAAAACAAGAAAGAGTTGAGTGTTTGCCAATGGTTCGGGAGACCGGGGTTCAATCCCAGGTCGAGTCATATCAAAGATTTAAAAAATGGTACCTAATACTGCCTTGCTTAGCACTCAGCATTATAAGGTCAGAATCAAGGGTAAAGTGGAGCAATCCAGGGAATGGAGTACCATACTCCCCTACACCTTGGTGTAGTAGCTATTGAAAAGGGAGCCTCCGGGTCACCCTCGACTCAGGTTGCCAACTTTACTTATTTTAACAAGGCCTCTTGTTTTATTGCAGGAATAACAACAACAAAAAAAAGACGAAAAACTAGAAAGACATTCAACAAAAAAAGTAAATTCTTTATTTTACAGCAGAAATAATAGAAAAACGACTATCACAATCAACGACAACAACAGCAAAAATATAAATTCTTTGCAACAAACGAAATACAGTTAGAAATGGTAAATGATTTAATGAGACACTTGTTTCTGCTTATTATGGAATATCTTCTCCACATCAGGTGAAATATTTGTCTATGACAGGAGCAAAATATCAATCTAGGTGGTCGTTACGCAACCTTGTTCTTAAACGACTTTTAGTATATTTCATTTTGGAAAAAGGTTTTTTACAAACATATGTACTTCCAAATTTCATCAGTTTCGCATCAGTGAAGATGTTTTTATATTTTCCGCTTATCAATATATATATTTCTTGTACAAGTTCGTAGTGGATTCGAACTGAAAGTTCCATTTCAAAGATTCGTCGCAATGTAATTAAATTTTGATGTAACGTAATGTAATGTCAATCCAGTGTAAGATGGCGGGCCGGACAAAAATCACTCGAGGGTCCGACGCCTGTTATAACCATTTGCTTTCACACAGTTTTGTTGTATCAAGTATTTTTATGTAATACAAATAATTTGTACACAAATACATGGTTTCTCATATTCCTATCCAATACTAATAATCTTTAAACAGTTCGATATGAACTGTAGATAAAACCCTAAAACTCCCAGTCAGTGTGGACTCGAGAGTAAAAGAAATGAAGGGGGGTACCCAACATTCTTAGAGCTCCAGAGCCAGATCCTCACCACTGGATACTGTTTTGGGTCGTTGTTGTAATTTGGTTCTTCAGTTTTAAGAAGCTGGAAGTACCAGTTCCACCAAAATGTAAGAAAAACCGAAATACCGGTTCCGCCACTGTAATTTATCAAAAAAAAAAGTCCGACTGATTCTCTCTCTCTCCGGGGCTAACATGACTGGTGTCAAGTAAAGAATATATATATATATATATATATATATATATATATATATATATATATATATATATAAGCAGAATTAATTAATTATATTCTTATCAAAAGTTGTTAGAAATGTATAATTTCAAGTGGAACATTATACAAAGTAAATATGATTAGGTATTATTCATGGCCAATCTCTTATGTATTAACATTTTGTAATAAAAGATATAATAGTCACCTCTCCCAAAGAAGAAAACTAAGTAAATATGTAAAAAATGTGAATATATTTTTGGATTCCAACATGTTAGCATTTTAGATTATAACTTTAAAATGCTCTCATCTAAAGATTTAACGTGTAGCAAAACAGATAGGTATGATACAAAATGTTTAACATATAGCAAAATATATAGATACGAGACAAAATGTTTGAAATTTAGCAATATATATATATTGCTAAATGATATGAGACGAAATGTTTAATATGTATAATGCATGTAAGTATGAAACAAAAGGTTTCTCATCCTTGGTGAGGCAACTAGTCTAGGAGAAGGAAAACTCTGAATTCAAACCTGTTAAACTTCGCTTAAAAATTGACCTTGTGTCATATCCGAGCGGAGGTGTTTGTAAATATGATTATCCAAACTCAAGCTCCAGTATTATTGGAACTCCTTTAGAGTCATATGTAGAAGACTCGTTGGGAGAGGGTCTTACCCCTCTACAATATACAGTCAGTGTATTCTACAGCACCGGATGACTGGGCTATGAGACAAAATGCTCGGCATGTAGCAATAAATATAGGCATAAGACAAAATATTTAACATATAGCAATAAATGTGGGTATGAGAAAAAATATTTAACATATAGGTATAAGAAAAATATTTAACATGTAGCTATGAATGTAGGCATGAGACAAAATGCTTAACATGTAGCTATACTTATTGGTATAAGACAAAATATTTAACATGTAGCAATACATGCTGGAATGAGAGAAAATGTTTTGATGAAATAATTCTGATACACATTCGACCAAGATTTTATTGATGAAGAAATAAAAAGAGGATATAAAGGCACAAAAAATTGAATTTTAAACAAAGAAAAACATTGGTTTGTTTCTGAGACTAGTTTTGTGACTTTTGATCGTTTTTGTACAGGTTTATACCGGCTCATTGTTCTAGTGGGTTGAGTGTTCCCCAATGATCCGGGAGGCCTGGGTTCAATCCCAGGTTGAGTCATACCAAAGACTTTAAAAATGGTACTTGATACCTCCTTGCTTTACACTCAGCAATATAAGATACGTATCAACCGTAAAGTGGAGCAATCCAGAGAAAGATGTAGCGCCCTCCCCGACACCTCTGTGTAGTAGCTATTGAAAAGGGAGCCTTCTGGTCGCCCTCGATTACGGACGCCAACTTGTATATGCAAGAAGCGCTGCGTCACATGCATAGTTTGCGTCCGTAATAGTTTCTGCGAGGAGGTATCGTCAGCTCTTTGGCTTTTTTTTTTTTTTTTTTTAGTGTAAAGCAATTTTCTTTCGTTAGATCTATCGACGTTCGAAGTAGGCAAATTAGGAACAGATATGGGGCTTATGTATCCCCTTGTAGAACGCAAGTAACAATTTCAAAAAACTCTGTGTCTCCATCCATATTTACCAACCCCTCCGCTCTGGCAGGATATGACACAAGGTCAATTTTTAAGCGGAGTTTAACAGCCTTGAATTCAGAGTTTTCCTTCTCCTGGAATAGTTGCCTCACCAAGGCTGAAGAAGCTAGTCTGCCCTACTATTTACCCATAGCTGGAGGGAGAATAACTGGATTCATACCTTTCCCAAGGGTATTAGCGCTATGTGAAATGCAATCAGTCTCGTCCAGGATTTGAACTCGTGTCGCCGTGTCCATTTCCTACAACGATAACCATTACACCACGGGCACCTCCTAAAGTCTGTGTCTTCATCCGGTGAGAGAACTTTTACTTTCGCGTTTTTATTGAACATCATTACGGTTGTGACAGTTTCTTTGGGGAGACCATACGCTAGAATTATTTGCTCCTTCTTCCCTCTGAGTACGGAGTCAAATGCCGGGGAGAAATCCATAAATAAGAGTGTTTTGTGCATGAGCTTCTTAGATTCGTCGGAATTTGCACTACTCACCATTTATATCGATCTATCTATTTACTTATCTCCCACAAATTTTGGGGGTGTCCTCGTGGTTAAAGCGATGGACTGCGGAATCGTAGAACGCGAGTTCGTACTCCAGTCGCGCTATTATATTCACTTTCGGGCAAATACCCTTGGGAAAGGTATGAACCCCCTTATCCTCCCAGCTATGGGTTAAATAGTACCACTACTGTTCTTCTAGGAGAATAGCTTTGGCATTAAATAACCTACAAAGGTTGATATGCCATTAAACAAAGAAACCAAAACAAACCAAATCCCACAAATTTATGTACACCCTTAACTATCTGTTAAAAGTTTTTTTCTTCTAATCCAATGATATTAGATTTTTCTTCCAGGCAGCGGTCGTATCAATACTGCTGTATGGATGCACTACTTGGACGCTAACTAAACGACTGGAGAAGAGGCTAGACGGCAATTACACATAACTCGTTATCATAAGGAAATCAGACCTGACCGATAAAATGAAACGCAGTTTCTTCCAGGCAGCGGTCGTATCAATACTGCTGTATGGATGCACTACTTGGCCGCTAACTAAACGGCAGGAGAAGAGGCTAGACGGCAATTACACAAGAATGCTGCGAACACTATTGAACAAGTCCTGGAGGCAACACCCCACAAGGCACCAACTATACGACCACCTGCCTCCCATCACGAAAACTATTCAAGTTAGACGAACCAGACATGCAGGACACTGCTGGAGAAGCAGTGACGAGCTCATAAGTGATATACTCCTATGGACCCCCACATATGGCCGGGCAAAAGCAGGATGACCAGCTCGAACATACATTCAGCAGCTATGCGAGGATACGGGATGTAGCCCTGAAGACCTGCCAGAGGCGATGAACGATAGGGAGAAGTGGTGAGAGAGAATCAGGGATATCCGTGCTACCAGCACGACATGATGATGATGACCAAAATCTTCTGCGATGAAACTCTGTAATCAACTATTTTAGTTTCGTTGGCGATGATCGCTTTGACTTCCACGTTGTGTTCGATGGCCAGTCTCCTTTCTTTCTCTGCTAGTCTAATCAGTGGCCAATGTCTTTTCTTTTGCTGCGGGCCTGTTCAATGACCAATCTTCTTTCTTTTGCTGCGGGCCTGTTCAGTGGCCAATCTCTTTTCTTTCGCTGCGGGCCTGTTCAGTGGCCAATCTTCTTTCTTTCCTTGTGGGTCTCACGTTGTTTCGTCGCAGGGAATGAATACGGAGAGATCTTTGATAGGGAAGAATGCATACCAAAACACTTTTGTGTGCACACTTCTTTGGTTACTTCTTAGCAACGACATCTCGTTGCCTTACATATAACTGAGCAAGCGAATCCGGAAATACCCTTGGAGCGCCACATTTCTCAGACATATGTATATCTCAGCTCCACGGGACCAACCGATTAAATCTTAAACTATTTTTTTTATTCTTAGACTTTTTTATCACATTATTGACACGATTGAAATTCCGCCAAGCTCTCAGATTGATTTCGGGGGTACACCAGCTCAACCATGCTAAATGACTCAACGGTTTTTAAATACGATTTCTTATTCACTTTTTCAAATCCTCTCAAGTAGGATGTACATCTACTTTATGATCTTGTAGCAGAAAGAAAGAATTTCAAATTATTATTTAGTGCGGCAATCATTTTGCCGTTGAGGTTTCGAATTTATATATTTCGTCCAATGAGATTGATTCATACCATTCTGCCCCTATGACTTCCTCGGGCAATATAAAAGGCTGTGTATCACTCGCTCTTTACTGACACTTCTTGAAGATTCCAGCAGCAGTAACAGACCATCAGACCATGAGATGAGCACATTCAACTTTTGGAGTTCATTCTTTCATCATTTATTCATTCCCCCCAGACCCACTGGTTCTCGAAACTTCAAGGTTAGATGTTTAATTCCGTGTACGAACTCACACTACAAGGGTTATCTTTCTGGCAGTCATTAAACTTCTTGAAACTCATCAATATTTTCGTCCTCATTCCTGTATTTCCTTTCTTCTTAATGTAACAGGCAGACAACAATTTGCCCTTTCGTTAAAATCTAAAAGTTCACGTACCCAATTTCACCCCTGTATCCTGTACACAATATTTCTTCATCATGTAACTTTTTGCTAATATTCGGGCGCTTTTTTACTATGGACTTGTGGACATCCAACATATATGGCCATGTTAAAATATTTTTTTTTTTTTTTACTTCGAGGCGATCTCTAACGATTTCAGAGATCACCATCAAATAATCTATGTGGGAACTCTTGGTCAATTCAATATAGATGAAAATAAGCAGGGTTTATTATTTGTTTTGTTATTTTGTTTTTGTTTTGACATGTTTGATGGACAAGCTAGATACTCAAGCACACAGAGGAGGTGTCCTCGTGGTATAAGGGTTAAAGCAATCGACTGCAGATTCGTTGTAAGTGAGTTCGATCTTCAGTCGAGCTATTACATTCACTTTCGGACAGATAGTCTTGGGAAAAGTATGAACCCCTTAATCCTCACAGCGATGGGTTAAATAGTACCAGTGCAACTACCATTCTTCTCGAATGATGGATCTGGCATTCAATAACCTACAAAGATTGATATGCCATTAAACAAAGAAACCAAAAACAAGTATTGGCATTTCTACATGGTATTACAAATAATGATTTCGAAATTTTATTTATTTTTAATAGAAATGAATTTACTGAATTCAGAAAGTAACGAATTTGATATAAAATAAGGTTTGTTAACAGTAAACAAATTTCGTTATAGTTGCGACCACCTGCCTCCTATCACGAAAACTATTCAAGTTAGACGAACCAGACATGCAGTACACTGCTGGAGAAGCAGGGACGAACTCACAAGTGATGTACTCTTATGGACCCCCACACATGGCTGTGCAAAAGCAGGACGACCAGCACGAACATACATTCAGCAACGATGTGAGGATACAGGATGTAGTCCAGAAGACTTGCCTGAGGCGATGAACGATAGGGAAAAGTGGCGAGAGAGGGTCAGGGATATCCGTGCTGGCGGCACGACATGATGATGATGATTATACTTATGTCATCTAGTTTAATGTCAGGCCTTCTCAGGATTCTTAATCATGATCACTGGAGTATATCCACTGAGGTAACCACTCACACACCTGTCCCTGGAGTTGGAACTGCAATCAATTGTATTATAAGCCGAATTTATGACTTTGGTCGAGCGCAAACAAGGAAAGCGTACTAATGTTATAATAAATGTTTCTGGTACGAGTGACTCCACTTCCTGTAAAAAAAAAAAATTATGAAAAATAAAAAAAGAGAGGAAAAAACCTTCAAATGACATTTAAAACAGCAAATCATGCATATGCATGTCAATTTTAACCTTTTCGCTTTTCAAAGTAGCCCATCCTTTGACGAATCTGTTCTTGTTTTTCTCCTCCTCTTTTTCCAGCACCCTCTCTCCCGCTTTCTCTTTTCCACGGCAAGGGAATGAGTTTTTGGCGAGGAGGTGGTGCGCGCCTATCTGTGTATATATGTGTACGTGTGTGTGTGTGTGAGCGCGCGCATGCGCTTTCCCACTGCTAGTTGCTATTAAAGGGAGAGTACATCGAAGCAAAGAGCAAGGATGAAGGAAGAGCAAGAGAAGGAAGCCAGCACCTAGAGTAGTGAACGAAATGTCAATTGGTGCACACGCAGGTTGACGACGGTAATGGCTCAGGGATTGCGCACAAACTCCACCCCCCACCCAACCCAAGCCCCTCCCTAAAAATAAATTTATAAATAAATAAATAAATAAATATAAAATAGTATCAGTAATTGCGTGACAACTTGATTTGGGCGTTTCTTTATTTAATTGTTGGATTTTTCTCTTTTGCTTTTTGTGTTTATCACAATCGTCGGGTTTGAGGTAGAAGAAAGACGATTTTTATTAATAGAGCTTTCTTAAGAGCCGCCTCTAGTACAAATTAAGTTCAGTGTTTATTCCGCTTTACCGAATCTAAACTAGAAATAATTGCTCTCCTTGTCGGCGGGTTTTAGAATACACTGAATGTATCCCCTGCAGAAGAGTAAGACCCCCCCAGGGATGTTCTGGCTAAACTACATCTGATGATGATACTCCCACTCTTGAGATTTGGAGGGGGGTATAGAATAGCTCTTCATGGTCATTATTTCGACTTGGGGTTGTAGTAGTAGCTGTCCGTAGGGTCCATATATGGGTAAAATAGGTATATTTGAATATTATTCGTATTCGATTGGTTTGGTTTGGTTTGGTTTGGTTTGGTGGGGTTTATGGCATATCAACCATTGTAGGTTATTTAATGCCAAATTCTCTTTAGACATATGTATTAAATATATATGTTTTGGTTTTGTTTTGTTTTATGGCATATCAACCATTGTAGGTTATTTAATGCCAAATTCTCTTTATACATATATATTAAATATATATGATTTGGTTTGGTTGGGTTTTGTGGCAGATCAACCATTGTAGGTTATTTAATGCCAAATCCTCTTTATACATATATATTAAATATATATGATTTGGTTTGGTTGGGTTTTGTGGCAGATCAAACATTGTAGGTTATTTAATATCAAATCCTCTTTTTAGACATATATATTAAATATATATGATTTGGTTTGGTTGGGTTTTGTGGCAGATCAACCATTGTAGGTTATTTAATGCCAAATCCTCTTTAGACACATATATTAAATATATATGATTTGGTTTGGTTGGGTTTTGTGGCAGATCAACCATTGTAGGTTATTTAATGCCAAATTCTCTTCATATATATGTATTAAATATATATGATTTGGTTGGGTTGGGTTTTGTGGCAGATCAACCATTGTAGGTTATTTAATGCCAAATTCTCTTCATATATATGTATTAAATATATATGATTTGTGAACACATTTTGTAGATAGTATTCTTAAACGGGCTCGTGATCTTTTTTGCGCTCAGTTAAATTGTCTCAAGTACTGCTATATAAAAGTCACAATTTAACATCAATCCTTTGTTCGCACACAGTTTGTCCTATTTGACCTATAGATAGGGACTTTATCAGGCGCTGCCCCTTTGGGTCAGAATGGACCTGGGAGCAATGGCAATGAAGGGGTATTCCGCATTCCCCAAATTTCCAGGATTACCGGAGCCTCACTATCAGATAGTTTAAAGTCATATCAGGGCTTTCATTAGGGGATGGTCTTAGTTCTCTTCAGACACGCAGTCGGTGTATTCGACAGACCTTGTCGACTGGGTTAGTATTCGACAGGATCGTGTTCAAAATATCCTCTTAAGAATCAACTAATCAAAAAATGTACTTATGAACGTGATTCCTAAACATTTTGGCATAAAATGGTATGTCAACCTTTGACAGGTTGACATTCCATTTAAATCAATCACTCAATAAATTATTTCAAATAAAAAAATGAATAAGCGGAAGTACCCTACGAGTGGCGGTACGGTGATCACCGAAGAAAATGAAATTGACAAAACGAGTTCAAATTCCAGCCAAGGCTGCCTGCTTTCACTTTGCTCTAATGCCCGTAGGGAAGGCATTAATCTATATCTCTAACATCCAGCTATTGGCAAACTGTTAGGACGGACTGTATTCTTTAGTCTCAGTAGGGTAACCCGTCCCGGAAAAGGACACCTCTTGCAGAAGATCAGTGTGGCAGTATAAGGCCCACTACTTCCCATGGCTTATATGCGATGGAGAAGGCCAGTGTCCTGCAGCGAACTCAATATCTCTCATAGTTAACTAGGTTCTTCAGCCTTGGTTAGGCAACTAGTCTAGGAGAAGGAAAACTCTGAATTCAAACCTGTTAAACTCCGCTTAAAAAATGACCTTGTGTCATATCCTGCCCGAGCGGAGGGGTTGGGTAAATAGTATCTCTCATAGTTAACGTTCTTGGGGAATTATAATTATCAGTTAGAGCGCTAACGCAGACCCCCATATCATTATTTTTTTTTTTATTATTGCGAGTTGTTTTGACAAATTTAAACTGAGTGTCACTGTTTCTTATCGTTATAGATTTACAACCCGTGTGATTTGCTCTAAAAAAACAATTAACAAAATTAAAATAAAAGGTAAACGAAAATACGAAAGAAATTACTACTAAGTCTCCTCAGGTTTCCAGGGCTTTCCAAGTATCTTAGTCTATTATAACGGTACTGTGGTCTAGATGATTTTCTTCCTCTGATTTCTCGTTCTGCTAGATCCAAACGCACCAACTACAATTTGATCTTGATCACCTTCCCGTTCCATAGCCTTTTCAGTTTACTGGCAAAATCCAGGTATAGGTTGTCTCAATATACACGGGACCCATGTGACTGCTAATAACTCTACAACTAAATATGTTGTGTTCTTTTTTGTTTCAGATTTGAAAATAGTATATTATAACAACTATAGGGTGTCTCAATATACACAGGACTTGTGAGACTGCTAATAACTCTACTAATAATGATCTTGTGTTCTTTTTTGTTTCAGATTTGAAAATAGTATACTATAACAACTATTAATCCTTAATCACAATGCCTTGGAAAAGAGAGGAAAAATATTTTGCGTCACAACTTATTTTGAGACAAAATCACCGAAGACTGTTTCAAAATAGTTGCAACCCATTTATATGATAATGATTTATTCCTGAGACCAGAAACTCAAAAAAAGATTGCATGCCCTAGAAGCTGATATAATAACAAATTTAAAAAAAACATTGATTTGATGTCTCTAGCTGAAAGGATGCATTTTTTTACAGGACATGTTCCAAATAACAGCCATTGCGCTTGTCTCAGTAATAAATCATTATCATATTAATGGGTTGCGTCTATTTTAAGACACCTTGTATTTGTCTATATTTTTGCCCGACTATTTACCCATATTTGGAGAGAGAACAGATGGATTCATGTTTTTCATAAGTGCATTAACGTTAATCCAGGATTTGAACTCGGATCACTGATGACACTTCCTATGACGATAACCGTTACACTAACCTGGCCTGGGTCTGTGGTATATCGGCAGATAGGTTGGTTATGAGCAGTCCATCTTGATGTGTTGAATGCTGCAGTGACAGACTAGAGAAAATATTTGAATGACTTTGATAATACCCAAATTAGTACGACCAGAAGACTATGTACATAGCAAGTTTAAAGTAGCATAGATTGCGTTTTTTGTTGGGAAAAGGGATGCTTAGGATCAGTTGTGATGAGTATCGGACAGTAGCGGTTCGAAGAGAGAAAAATCCTCAACTGCAGTTGTGTCTTGTCAATACGAGCAATGAATGCAGGCTTTCCTGTCAAGTACAGGCTAACAGAATGGCTACTATGATACAACTTGCAAATAGCTTTAATCAAGATGAAAGAAGGGATGCATCACAAAACACACTACGTCGGACCTTGTTGCGTGAAGGGGCTGTCTAATCTTGGTCAGTCAGAGTGCACACGCAAATCTATCTCCGTTGTCTTTATTGAGCCCATAATCGATAGAATTAGACCTACATTAGCAAAATAGTTAGAGTGTTAACCAATGGCCCGGAAGACCTGGGTTCAATCCCAGGTCGAGTCATACCAAAGACTCAAAAATTGGTACTTGATACCGCCTGGCTTAACACTCAGCATTATAAGGTACGGATCAAGGGTTAAACGGAGCAATCGAAGGAAAGAAGAAGCGCCTTTTCCTACACCTCAGTGTAGTAGCTATTGAAAGGGGAGCCTTCGGGTTACCCTCGACTACAGTCGCCAACTTTACTTGCTTTATAAATTGGCTCAGTTTCAGTTTCTTTGTTTAATAGCATATCAACCTTTGTCGGCAATCTAAAGCCAACCTTCATGTTTGATGCCAGTGCCATCCTTCAAGAAGATTAGTGGTACTATTTAACCAATAACTCGGGGGATAAGAGGGTCCATGCTTTTCCCAAGAGTATTTGTTCGAAAGAGATCGTAATAAGTCAGAGTTTGAACTCGCTTACTACGATGTGGCAGTCCAACACGTTAGCCACCAGGCCACGGAGACTCTCCCACTCCTGATTTTAGGAGAATATCACTAGATCCCATAAATCTTGCTTTCTCTTGATTATGGTAAATGGCACGATACGTCGTCATCCGATGGAAGTGTTGTTACCAAAATGCAATAATCAGGTAGAATATAATACAGTGGCCGCTTTCACCCTCACTAATGACTTTGAGCTCCCGTTTTGGGGGCGAGAGACGGTCAGACTCGATATTTTTAAAAGGAGTCAGTTAATTACCGGGACAGCGACAAGTCAAGATCTAATTTTCGGAGCTTAACAAAAAGTCATCCCACATAGACGAAAACAATTAATAGATCGCCAAGACTTTCTCCATAGATTGGGTAAATCATTACACGTATTTTGATACCCTTTCTACTTGTTTCTTGCCTAGTTGGCAGGGGCTGTAGAATACACCGGTTGCTTCTCTATAGAGAAGTAAGACCTCTCCTCAACGAGTGTCCTGGATATGACACTAAACAATCTGATGGAGAGGCTTCAGTTACACTGGAGCTTTGGGTTATGCGAACAATTCCTTGATTGCCATCGCTCCCAGGTTCACTCTGTTCCGGAGTTTAGCACCTGATTGGATCCTATCTATGAGTTAAATAAAACTAAACTATGTACTTATGTTAAACTGAATAGTTTGAAATAGAACTGATTTTGACAAGTAAACTCCGTACTTATGCTATACTGAACTGTTTGAAATAGAACTGTTTTTACTTAGAACAAAACTGTGTACTTATGCTAAACTGAATTGCTTGAAATCGAACGGTTTTGACATTTAAACTGCATACTTGTGCTAAACTGAATGTTTAAAATAAAACAGTTTTTTTTACATTTATCTCTGTGTAAATAAAAGACTGTGCTTAAGCTAAACTGAATAATTTAAAACAGAACTGTTTTGTCGTCTAGAATATGTACTGATGTTAAACTGAATTGTTTGAAATAGAACTATATATATATATATATATATATATGGATTTGGTATCAAATAACCTATAATGTTTGATATGTCATAAAACCAAACCAAACCACAATGACTTAATTCGGCGTTAAATAACCCGAAAAGGGTTGATACGCCGTAAAACAAAACAACCATCCAACCATCCAACCAACCAACACCCAACATCCAATTGAAAAGTAAGAAATCTTCATCATCGCTTGAAAATTTTGTTCCTCGCAAAAATTCTTTGAACGGGAGGCAAACAGGTAAAAATCAGAGGGGTCCTGATCTGGGCTGTAAGGACGATGTAGCAGCTGTTACCTACTGAACTGATTGATGGTTTCTATTGTTCTTGTTGCAGTATGGTGTCTTGAATTGTTCTGAATGGAACCCAACGATAACTGACCTTAGAAAAGAGAAAGTCATCAGGCTTAAATTTGTGTACTTTACCAACAAATATTGTAACTTTTCTGTCAACCAAAATGATCGCAAGCCCAGTCGGATGGGCTGTAGAATACACCAACTGTATCTTTGCAGATACCCAAACACGTACCCTTGATATAACACAAAACAATCTGAAGGTGGGGCTCCAGTCATGCTGGAGCTTTAGGTAATGCGGAATACTCGTTTAGTGCCATCGCTCCCAGGTCCACTCTGTCCCGGAGTGGTAGCACCTAATAGGGACCTATCTATGGATCAAAGAGAACTAAACTGTGTACTTATGTCGGCGAGCGTAGTTAAAGGGTACCCGAAGACTCCCTTTTCAATAGCTACAACACCGAGGTGTAGGGGAGGGCACTACACCTTTCCCTGGAGAAGGTACTGTGTTCGCCAGTGGTCTAAGAGACCGGGGTTCAATCCCAGGTCGCGTTATACCAAAGACTTTAAAAATGGTACTTGATTCCTCCTTGCTTAACACTCAGCAATATAAGGTACGTATCGAGGGTAAAGTGGAGCAATTCAGGGATTGAAAAAGGAGCCTTCTGAGCGCCCTCGACTACGGTTGTGTACTTATACTAAACTGAATTGTTTTAAATAGAACTATTTGTATGTACAAGAATGGATTTGACATAAATAACCTATAACGGTTGATATGCCATAAAACCCAACCAACCAACCTACTGAAAAACAGAAAGGATGTTGCAAGAAAACAAAAAAAAAGAACATATAGCCAATAATAAACAGACCAGCACAGTTTATATGTATAAAATGAATTTGGTAATAGATAACGTACAAAACCAAAAGACATAAAAAAACACAAAATGATCGCATGAACTGAATGTACCATTTCAGGTGTGCTTGCCATTGTGAACCTGTCTGGCCTGTCTTCATCTTGAACACTATTTCGATGTCCTTAAACAATCTAACTCATTTGTAAACTTTTTTTTTCAAAAACTTACTTCTCCTTATACATCACACATTCTTCTGTAAATTTCACATGGTTTGCACTTCTCAGCTGGCAAACAATTGATGACAGACTTCTGTTCAAGACTGGAGCACTTCAAATAGCTTCAAAGCTACTATTTCTGCGAGACCGAACCAGTTCCAAACAATTCAAAGTTTACATTTATAGAGAAAAAAATTCTGTAAAAGAAAAGAAAGTATTTTGTATTTTTTAAACCAATATACTTATATTTATTAAATGAATCTTAAATTCTGCTCACAGCAGTTATCAAAGAACGATCATTTTAGTTTTAAAGTTGCGTCTTTTGGTCATGGTTCTAAGCATGGTTTGTAGTTAATCGTATTGGTCCGTAAATTGCCGACTATCTGTAGATTGAAAAATGGCCGAAACCTAGTGAATATAAGGAACAGAATAGATATAACAGGAGTAACATGAGATATAATGTTGCATATCTGCCCCGGTACAGTTAATGACTGATTCCAAATTCGCAGCCAAAAATTAAATCGCTGACTCCCTTCTCCTAGGATTACAGTTTATTCGTCAACATTTAAACAACATCGAAACAAAGAAAACAGAGTCAATGCAAAAAAATCTGAAAGCATTGCATGACGTCATCAAAAATTTAGCCAATCGAAAAATAGACGCGGTAAATCCCTTCGCTAGCAAAAATTCACTAGTATTCTATGTGCCATTGCATGTCTTAGAGCTTACACAGCAGAACTTAGTCAGACACAAGGCCACAGATCTGTGACGAAGGAACACATCGCGTTAGTTTGGATCTGCCAATTTTTTGGCTTTGGAATTAATCATCTGTAAAACAAGCTCGTTAACTAAGTGACCTGTAAGGATCAAACTCACTGCAAAAGCCAGTCCAGTAGGCTGGGACTGGAGAATACACTGATTGCATCTCTGCAGAGGGATAAGACCTCCCACCCACCAACGAATGTCCTGATATGATATTAAACCATCTGATGGCGAGGCTCCAGTTTTGGAAATTTGGGGAATGTGGAGTATCTCTTCACTGCCATTGCACTCTGGTCCACTCTGACTCGGATTGGAAACACTTGGTAGGGTCCTATCAATTGGTCAAATAGAACACACTATATGTGTTAACAAATGACTGATGTTAAATTGTGACTGTTATACAGCAATAGTTGAAACCCTTTAACTGTGTGCAAAAAAGATCTCGAGCTCGTTTAAGAATGTAATCTACGAAATGTTTTTTACAAATCATATATCTATAATATATATGTATAAAAAGGATTTAACATTAGATAACCTACAGTGGTTTATATGCCATAAACCGAACCAAATGAAATCATATACATATATATATATATATATATATATATATATATATATATGATCTTTATTTACTAACCTACTATCTACCAGCATTCACGGTTACCAGGAAAAAAGAAAAAAAAAACGTCAGGAACAAGAGATAAAAATATCTCGAATCACCGCCCGGAGGAAAAAAGAAAAAATATCATAGGACAAAAAAAAAAAAAAGAAAAAAAAGAAAAGACCAACTCCGTCACACCAGTTGAAAAAAATCAAAAGATATACAGTCAGTTGGTCAAAAGAAAAATAAAACCCACCGTAAAACGCTGCAATGCTACGATTACAAGAGTGCTCAACACGAGTGGAGCCAATTACAAAATGATCTATATTTATAATTACAAAATGATCTATATGTATAAAGAAGATTTGGCATTAGATAACCTACAATGGTTGATATGCCATGGACTTAACCAAATCAAATCATATATATATATATATATATGTATAAAGAGGATTTGGCATTAGATAACTTTCAATGGTTTATATGCCATAAAACCCGACCAAACCAAATCCTATATATTTAATATATATGTATAAAGAGAATTTAGCATTAAATAACCTACAATGGTTAATATGCCATAAAAACCAACCCAATTCACTACAAAAGGGAATTGGTTTTGCGAGTTTGTTGACCACAACTCCATGTCATGTGTTCAGTGCGGAAACGGTTGCATAATCTAATCTAAATTGTAAGTTGTTTACGTTTGTTACTCGGATCCCGAAAGAAAACGTTGTCACACAGAATATTTTTGCAAAGACTATATAATGTCAAACTCCCACTTTCAAAATTCATGATTTTATTATTAGTTTAGGTTGGGTTTCCTTGTTTAATGGTATATCAACCTTTGTAGGTTATTTAATGCCAAATCTATTCTCCTTGAAGAACAGTAATGGTACTATTTAACCCATAGCTGAATAGTTAAGGGGGTCCATAACTTTCCCAAGGGTATTTGCGCGAAAGTGAACATAATAGCGTGACTAGAGTACGAACTCGCTTACTACGATTCCGCTGTCTCTCGCTTCAACCATTACACCACGAGGACACCCTTCAGACCGTTTAGGGGTAAACATCTAACTGAAGTTCCTCTGGCTACGATATCTTTCTTGATGTTTATTCGTTTTCTTCTAATACTCACCCTGTTGGCTTAGAAAACGCCGACTGTACTCTTTGCCGACTACGCCGATGACATAGCGATACTGGCAAATACACCCAACCAAGCCGAAACACTACTGCATAGTCTGGAACGAGCCCCCGCAGGCATTGGCCTCCGTGTCAATGCACACAAAACGGAATATATGTGCTATAATCAAACAGGCGACATCTCCACACTAGGCGAAACCCCTCTGAAACTAGTAGACAAATTCACCTACCTAGGAAGCAGCGTCTCATCAACCGAAAAGGACATCGACACGTGGCTAACGAAGGCGTGGAGAGCTATCGATTGGCTCTCGATCATATGGAAATCAGACCTGACCGATAAAATGAAACGCAGTTTCTTCCATGCAGCGGTCGTATCGATACTGCTGTATGGATGCACCACTTGGACGCTACCTAAACGGCTGGAGAAGAAGCTAGACGGCAATTACACAAGAATGTTGCGAGCAATATTAAACAAGTCCTGGCGGCAACACCCCACAAAGCACCAACTATACGGCCACCTACCTTCATTACGAAAACTATCCAAGTTAGACGAACCAGACATGCAGGTCACTGCTGGAGAAGCAGAGACGAGCTCATCAGTGATGTACTCCTATGGACCCCCACATATGGCCGGGCAAAAGCAGGACGACCAGCTCAAACATATATTCAGCAGTTATGTGAAGATACGGGATGTAGCCCTGAAGACCTTCGAGAGGCGATGAACGATAGGGAGAAGTGGCGAGAGAGGGCCAAGAATATCCGTGCTAGAGGCACGACATGATGATGATGATGTACTCTTTGCAGAGGGGTAAGACCCCTCAACCTAAAGAAGTGTCCTGTGTTTGACTTTAAACTGCATTTGGTGGTAAGGCTTCAGTCTGGGAGCTCTTGGGAATTTAAACTTAATATAAACTTAAACGTATAAATTACTCGTTACCCTAATCTCTAGATATGAAATAACCCCAGAAGTGTTAACATGCCGTTAAAACGAGCTGTATTGAACAAGTCCTGGAGGCAACACCCCACAAAACAGCAGCTGTACGGCCACCTACCACCCATCAGGAAAACCATTCAAATTAGACGAACCAGACATGCGGGACACTGCTGGAGAAGCAAGGCCGAACTCATAAGCGATGTACTTCTGTGGACCAATTCATATGGATGAGCAAGGTTGGTCGATCAGCTAGAACTTATCTACATCAGCTCTGTACCGATGCAAGATGTAGCCAGGAAGATCTCCCAGGAGCGATGGACGATAGAGACGGGTGGTCAGAAAGGGTCAGGGAAATCCGTGCAAATAACACGACATGATGATGATGATTTTCTATTGTAAGTAAACGCACGCAGTAATATTGGGTTGCACCACTCTGTCAAGTGGATATTGTTGGTTTACTTTAAAAACCAACACTCGAAATATTGGATTTTCACAAAGATGGAACATTGATTATTGGCAAGCTTGGGCAATAGACAATTACATATCCTACAAAGCTTTAGGCTTGGTGTGGTTTTATGGCATATCAACCATTGTTGGTTATTTAATGCCAAATTCTGTTTTTACATGTATATTAAATGATTTATGTATACACACAGTTAAATGATGAAACAGTTCTATTTCTAACAATTCAATTTAGCATAAGTCAAAGTTAAATGGTTCCAAGTATTGCAATGTATCACTAACAATTTAATTAAACGTCAGTCATTTGTTTACACACAGTTAAATAATCAAACAGTTCTATTTCTAACAATTCAATTTATCATAAGTCATTTGTTTGCATTGAGTTTAGATGTCAAAGAGTTCTATTTGACCCATACATATAACACAATCTGGTGCTACCACTCCGGGCCAGAGTGGGCCTGGGAGCAATGGCAAGGAAAAAGTACTCCACATTCCTTAAAGCTCAAGAATAACTGGAGCCTCACCATCAGATTGTTTAATGTCACATCCAGGATACTCGTTGAGGGGAAGGGTCTTACCTCCTGGCAAAGATGTGGTCGGTGTATTCTTCAGCCTCAGCCGACTGAGTTTCAGGTGTTTAAATTAATCTCGGGAAATAGTCAGAAGTATATCGAGTTCCTTTTCTAAATGTTTGCGCGTAATTTCTTCAAGACAAAACCGAAGATTTTTTAAATGACACGTTTCTAATAAAATATCGAATGTGAAACTAGGCCTGACGAGAAAGAGCCTAGTAAATAAGTCTTAAGAGTCAAGAACCTAGTAAATAAGTCTAATAGGTTAAAAACATTGTAAATAAGTCTAAAGAGGTAAGAACCTAGTTAATAAGTCTAAAGAGTTAATGACCTAGTAAATAAGTCTAAAGAGTTTGAGAACCTAGTAAATAAATCTAAAGATGTAAGAATCTAGTAAGTAGATATAAAGAGCTAAGAACTTAGTAGATAAGTCAAAAGAGTTAAGAACCTAGTAAATGATTATAATGAGGTAAGAACCTAGTAAATAAGTCTAAAAAGTTAAAAAATCTTGTAAATAAGTCTAAAGAGGAACCTTGTAAATAAGTCTATGAAACAAGAATAATCACTTGAAATCATATAACTGCTTGAAAAAAAGACTGACTTTGGCATTAACTAACCTAACAAGAGTTATCATGCCATAAAACCAACCAACCAACCAAACAACCGAACTGAACATAACCCAACCCACAAGCTCTCTAGATCAAGGTCTAGCGGGAGTGATGGCAATAAAAGGGTGACTCAACATTTAACAGAGCTCTAGAACAGGAGCCTCATCACCGATTTCAGTTTTGTGGCATAGCCACTAAAAATAATATGACCATATTAGTCCGGAAGTTTTTTTTATTCATAAACTGATGAATTTGAGTTATATATATTCATATACATACAAGTGTATATATATATATATATATATATATATATATATATTGGCAGCATTCCTTCATTAATACATATTTCATTGAACATAATAGACATTTTTTGTCTACATATTTTTTGTTAATCCTTTCGAATTGCCGTATCAGTCATATGCTATTCGGCGGGAATTAGTTGGTAAACCTTTCATAATTAGTTATTTCCCAAGTACTTTCTGCCCAACTTTGGGCCATCATCAGGGGAGGATGTATTACAAAAGTGATGTAAATTTTGTATGTACATTACTACTTTGAAAGAATGAGCGTTTGTACTGTTGTATTGTGTGCCGTTTACTTTTCAATTTTTTTTTCTATAGATATCGTCAGTAGCTAAAAACATTTAATTACATTAGCACTGGTTTCAAAATTAATTCTGTTAAGTTTGGGTTGTATGTTCCTAATATTTAGTGCCTCGGGAATCTGTAGACAAAAATATCTATCATGTTCAATGATATATATATATATATATATATATATATATATATATATATAATAATCTCTAAAATATCCAGTCAGTGTCCAAGGACAGAAGGTGTGGATTATTCTTTACATAGAATATATGAGGGTAATCATATAAATCTATGAGAGTGCTCAATGTATGGCTATTGTTAGTCCCCTATTTATTCTCTAGGGTATAACAAAATTCACATTCAGAACGTATATAGTACAATTTAATGGAAACTCAAACTCGGTTAAGTCGTCATAATAAATTTATTTCTGTGGAGAATATTATTGCTATTCTCCGCCGAAATAAATTTATTATGATGACTTAACCGAGTGTGAGTCTCCATCAAATTGTACTATATATATATATATATATATAAGTGTGTGTGTGTGTGTGTGTGTGTGTGTGTGTGTGTGCGTGCAGGGGTTGGATAAAATAATGGAAACATGGAAATTTCAAGCAAATATATTCTAATATGGTTTTCTGATTGCAGCCCTTCCGAAAAATACGGCTTTGTGCAGCTCTCTTTTAACAGCTTTTGAGGAAACTCGGTTCTCGAGATGGTCATTTAGCCCTGCTGTATTCTTGTGATCCTTCCTAGCAATCCGCGTAAGAATCCAACGGTCTCGATCAGACCGCTTTCACTTTCTTCCAGAGTTTTGCTTCAGTAAGGAGGTTTTTCCTTCTTTCTCAAATGTTGTCATTACTTTCTAGAAAGTACTCCTTGCTACATCATATAATTCAGCGAATTTTGCTACACTAGCGCCTGCCATAAGAACACCAACAGTTCGACCTCTTTTAAAGTCTGATAGATCTGCTATTTTAATGAATTTTGATTTATTTTTTCTGATGATATCTGTAATAAAACAAGAATTTTAGTAAAATACGACAAGAAAAATTAATGAATTAAAAAAACATAAAAATAACAAACATTTAATGGTTTTATAGGAGTTTCAAAATTATGATCCTCAGATTCTAGGTGTTTGTATTGTTTTGTCTAACGGTGTAAAGGTTACCGTCGTAGAAAATGGTCAAGATGACTGCGCTATGTAAAATGCAAACATTCTCGCCCAGGATTCAAATTCTTCAACATTGATATATATATATATATATATATATATATATATATATATATATAACAAGTATAATGAGCCCAGTTATTCTGGTATATATTGCTTGTATCAGTTATCTATAGTCGGGGCGGGGTAATAGTTGAATACATACCTTCTTCAAGGGTTCAGTGTGAAATACAAGCAGTATATATATATATATATATATATATATATATATATATATATATATATATATAACTAAAACAGCCAGAAAAAGACAGGTAGTTTCTGGGTCTTTTATGTAATATAGTTTTGTTCTACTTAGTACATTCTGCATTTTGACGTATTAGCTTTGGTCGGTGTTTTTTCTTTTGGCTAGATATTGCGATGCGGTTGATTGTGTTCAAGCAATACGGATGTTTTTAGATTTTCTTTTTTTATTGAATTTTTTGCCCAGATATCAGTTTGTGAAATATTTTTCACTTGCAAATCGCATCATCAGTTTGTTTTTCACACTGTAAGAGTTTGTAGTAATCGGTATATAGAATAAAAGATTTTATATATATATATATATATATATATATATATATATATATAGATAGATAGATAGATAGATAGATAAGGAAAATCATCTGATTTTCAATGTAAAAAAAAAAGTATTAAATTTTGTATAAAAAATAATGTCGAGAAGCTTTAATTTTTCTATCTGAATTTTTGCTTTTCTTGACCCATCGCCAGGCGGCAATATTTTACTTGCCACGAAAAATTTCAAGGATCAAAAACCAAAATAGATTATAAAATTTTTTCTTTTGAAGAATTTTAAAAGATTTTTTAACCAATTGGTGTCATAGATAAATCAACTTCTTAAAATGTAATTTCATATATTAGAGGTAATGATGCTTTAGCCCCGAAACCTTACTTGAACCCAGAGTCATCATCTAATGACGGTATCGTTTAAAACAACAGTGCGGATATATATATATATATATATATATATATATATATATATATATATATATATATATATATATATATATTGTTTTACCAGGGCTAACCTGTCGTTCGTGTCGGATGAGTGATTCAAATTTAATCACCTGGTCTCAGGAAGCCCTCTCTCATGCAGCACATGCCCCACTTGTCTAAAATGGGGCAGCGTGACTTTGTGGCTCGTCACCTGACGCGCCCGTTAATGGCAATGTTTAAGAAACTGAAAGTTTTTATGAACGGTCAAGTATGAGTTTTGAAAAATGCCTCGTCCCATCCCACTATATAATGACTTCATGTCGTTCATGACTGGTCGGGAATTTGCAAAAATTCACACACGCACCCCCCCATATATATATATATATATCTGTGTGTGTGTGTGTGTGTGTGTGTGTGTAAATTATGGATGTAAATTTGACATTATGAAGAAAATAGAAAAACAAGTATATTAAATGCGATTAATTCAGTCAATGTTAAAACATTTTTTTATTAAACCTTCATCAGGATTTAGAGATGGAGAAAAATTGTTACTTGAATATCGATTTGATGTTTTTATCAAAATAACAGGAGGAAAACACATTACTGTTCGATAAGCGTTCTTTTCTCAAAAATTCTGACAATGCTTTCATTATCTTTCAATCCATTGTATCTCTAAGAAATTCGACACATTCTAAACATCATTGTATTGTATCTCTAAGAAATTCGACACATTCTAAACATCACTGTATTGTATCTCTAAGAAATTCGACACATTCTAAACATCATTGTATTGTATCTCTAAGAAATTCGACACATTTTAAACATCACTTCATTGAATCTTTAAAAAATTCAACACATTCTAAACATCACTGCCAATGCAAATCATGTGATAGTTTTCAAAAAAGAACGCTGGGTTATTTTATGCGTAAATGCTAAAAATTGCCGTTCATTTTACGTTCATATTGACCTTTGTTTTGTTGTTTTTAACGAGTATTTTTTTTGTTTCTTAGACTGTCCTATTGCATACAGATAATTTGATCACTAGATGGGACTCGATCAGACACTACCATTCAGAGTGAGAGTGGACTTGGGAGTAATGGCAATGATGAGGTACTTCACATTCCCCAAAGTCAACCAGCAATTGTGCTTTATGGGAAAAGTATCTCCTGGAAAGTTTCCTTCGTTTAGAAAATCGGATCTTGTTCCGATGATCACATAGGCGAGAAGCTGTCAGTTACCCCGAGCCGTTGACTGTGTCTATCTAACTTAAATACTTACCTGGTTTTTTAGCTGGGCCGTCAGACATTCGTGTCGGATGGGCTATCGAAATCAATGGCAGATTCGAGGCCGAAAGGCCCCAAACTTCGGTTGGGCCACCCTCGGGTGGGCGAGCTGCAAACTTTGTCCCCTATGTATAGCCCTAGACCTTGCTGTCTAGTTGAAGCTATAACCCGGCATACGTACCCGGATCCAAATTTGGATTCGTGAAACTGCTTGCCTCATTAGAGCCACATCGCACTTAGTGGGTCGATGAGCAGCACAGACCAGCAGGGTTTGAGTCTCAGCTCGGTCCCCACCTTCCCCTCTCCTTTATCCCCAGTTTAATCGGCCTTCGGGCTTTTGACCTTGTGTCAAGTCCTGTCTGGTGGGAGGCAGCGACAAATACACCGTCAGACATTCGTGTCTGGTAGGGTATCAAGTCAACGATAGATTAAACAGGGCCACTTTCGGGTGGGCGTTGAATCAATGACAAGCATAGCCCTAGACCTTTGGGTCTGGTTTAAGCTATGACCAGGAAGGTTACCTGGCTTCGTGCCTAAAGGCTTAGCAAAGGCTTGCTTTTTTTTGCATTTACCCACCGACCCTATGTCCAGCATTGGCCAACAGGGTACGAGTTTCGGCATGTGCCCAACCGACCTACCCCTAAATCCCCACTATAAAAAAAGACCTTGTGTCAAATCCTGTGTGGTGGGAAGCAGAGATAGATATCCCTAACTTAAATACATATGCTCTATCAACGATACTGAGCACTCTATTTGTATATGTAGCAAACTATATATATATATATATATATTAGATTTTTCATTTGCATAAAAGTATCAAAACATGAGGTACACCAATTTAATCTTGCACAAGTTGTCGCAGCCTGCATATGCACTCATCCTTATGCACTCATCCTTATGCACGACCGGTCATAATTTAACCTCTAAAGATAGACTATTACTATCAGTAACTTAGAGATCTGCACTGAATATCACCCTAAAATACATACTCGCATCATACCTTTTGCTGCTGCTGCAGCTGCTGCTGTTAATTCTGCATGCACCCGATGCGTAACTGCAAAAGATGCGTAACGCCAATACATTGATTTAGCATGCAAGCGCGAGAGATGAATGACTGACGTCATCATTGGTGATGACCAATCAGAGGAGAGGAGAGGAGGATAACGGAAATGAGTATCGCCGCGGTTCGCAAGGATCGGCTTCTGTAGGTGCACCTCGTGATAAAGCAGAATGCCAGATACAAATATACAGTTTATTCACGCTATGGAACCATGGGAAAAATTAATCCGATGGAAAGAAGAAGAAGAAGAAGAAGAAGAAGAAGAAGAAGAAGAAGAAGAAGAAGAAGAAGAAGAAGATTTTAAAAGAAAAAGAAGAAGAAGATGAATTAGAAGAGGAAAATCTTAAATAAAGAAGAAGAAGAATATGAACGGAAGATAATTTTAAATGAAGAAGAAGAAGAAGAAGAAGAAGAAGAAGAAGAAGAAGAAGAAGAAGAAGAAGAAGAAGAAGAAGAAGAAGAAGAAAGGAAATTTTAAATATAGAAGAAGAAAAACGGGAATGGGGAGAAAATTTTAAAAGAAAAAGAGAATCTTAGAAGAAGAAGAAGAAGAAGAAGAAGAAGAAGAAGAAGAAGAAGAAGAAGAAGAAGAAGAAGAAGAAGAAGAAGAAGAAGAAGAAAATTTTAGATATAATGCAAGAAGAAGAAAGGAAGAACATTTTAGATATAGGAAAAGAAAGAAAGAAAGAAAGAAAGAAAGAAAGAAAGAAAGAAAGAAAGGCGAGGTATTAAATATGCTGACTATTTTTTCTTTTGCAATAAAGCCTCGTTAATTTTCTTTCATTAAATAAAAATAAATCTGCGTGGGTAGGAATGTGTTGTTCCTGCAACGCAGAGCGGTTGTTGATACACGGTGGATGTGTTCGTGTGTGCGTATGCATTCTCACATGACTGCATACTCAATGATATTTATTCGCTTTTGTAATAATAATAATAATAATAATAATGCACACTTGCGTAAAAAAGAATTATAGGAACATGCACAACTGGGTGGGGAGGGCGATCCACTAGGAATTGTGCGAAAAACCTGAAATTTCACCCTGCTGTCAAATGGTATGTATGCGAACCAGAATCTGTCCTTGAAAACGAGAAACATAAAATTCACTGGGACTTCGAGATACAAACGGATCATCGAATCCCGACCAGGACGCGACTGCCCAGTCGGCTGGGAATGTAGAACACACTGACTGTTTCTCTATTGAGGGGTAAGACTTCCACCACAACGAATGTCCTGGATGTGATACTAAACAATGTGATGGTGAGGTTCCAGTTATGCTGGAGCTTTGGGGAATGCGGAGTACCCCTTCATTGCCATCGCTCCCAGGCCCACTATGACAGGGTCCTATCTATGGGTCAAATTGAACTAAACAATGTACTTATCACCATCATCATAATCATGTCATGCTGCTAGCACAGATCTCCCTGACCCACCCGTCTGTATCGTCCATCGCTCCCGGGAGGTCTTCCAGCCTACATCCTGTATCGGCACAGAGCTGTTGTATATAGGTTCTAACTGGTCGTCAAACCTTTGCTCATCGACGTTCAGGGGTCCACAGGAGTACATTGCTTATGACTTCGTCCTTACTTCTCCAGCAATGTCCTGCATGTCTGTTTTGTTTAATTTGGATACTTTTCGGGATGGGTGGTAGGTAGCCGTACAGCTGCTGTTTTGTGGGATGTTGCCTCCAGGACTTGTTCAATATGGCTCGCAGCGTTCTTGTGTAATTTCCGTCAAGTTTTTTTCTGTTTTTACATTTAACTGTTTGTAAACAAAAACTATACTTACACTAAACTGAATTGTTTGAAATTTGATTTGACGATAAATGAGCCGAAAGGGTTGATACGCTGTAAAACAAAACAACCAAACAACAAACAACCTGGACACTAGGCCTCGTATAAATAAAGAAGATAAGAACTTGTCATCTCATGGATTTTTCCGTTCCAGCTGACCACAGACTGAAAGTTAAAAAAGGCGATAGGCTGGGCTTAATTAAAAAAACTTGTGGAACATGAGGATGAAAGTGAAACCCAACCGTAGTCGGAGTCCATGAAAGTCTTCAAGAACATGGAAAAGAAACTCGATGAATAAGAGATAAGAGGAAGAATTAAAACCATTCAGAACACATCCATTCTGGAATGTGTTAGGAGAGTTCTGGAGATTTGAGGAGACTTGCCGTCACTCAGACTTCGGCGAAAAACCACCACTTAGAGTTGGTGTAAAACAAATAGCAAGACTGAAATAAATTGGCTGACTGTGGTCGAGGGCGACCCAAAGGGTCCATTTTCAAAAGCTACAACATCGATGTATAGGGCAACTCATTTCCCTGGATTGATCCACTTTACCCTTGATACGCACCTTATAATGTTGAGTTTTAAGCAAAGAGGAATCATGTACCATTTTTTGAGTCTTTGGTATGACTCGACCTGGGGTTGAACCCCGCTCTCCCGGGTCATTGGCAATCACTCTACCTGCAATGCTAATGGGCTGGTTTAAAATACTTAAATAACAATATACTAAGAAAATGAAAAAGACTCGACTCATTTACAAAGTCGTGGGAATAGATAAATCTACCTCGCATATATGAATAATACTTGAATATTTGCCAAAAATGAAAACAAAAACGACCGTCCCCTCTCGGGTGTATGTATTTACCCAACCCCTCCGCACGAGCATAATATGGCACAAGGTCAATTTTTAAGCAGGGTTTAACAGGTTTTGAATTTATAGTTTTCCTTCTAGATCGGTTGCTGTACCAAGGCTTAAGATCCCAATTTGCCCTACGATTTTGCCCAAAGCTGGTGGAGGAATAGTTGGATTCATACATTTCCCAAGAGTATTGACGCGATGTAAAATGAAAACAGACACGTCTGGGATTTGAACTCGGTCCGTCGTATCTATATCTCGGGTGTAAGGCGTTGTGCAACGTCATCAATTTACTTGTTCTTTGGTTGATCTGTT
Organism: Sepioteuthis lessoniana; assembly: GCA_963585895.1. Classification (NCBI taxonomy): domain Eukaryota; kingdom Metazoa; phylum Mollusca; class Cephalopoda; order Myopsida; family Loliginidae; genus Sepioteuthis; species Sepioteuthis lessoniana. The sequence continues at coordinate 59,026 of CAUZXS010002570.1, read as the reverse complement.
TGAGCTCTTCTCCTGTCCATTTTAAGAATGGCCCAGACTTTGTTACAAGGGAGACTACTCAGATATACATGGCTTGGGTCAGATTTCTGTTGCATACTTGGTTGGTTGGTTGGTTGGTTGTTTTGTTTTACGGCATATCAACCCTTTTGGGGTCATTTAACGCCGAATTAAGCCATTTTGATAAACGTTTCAAACAATTCAGTTTAGTGTAAGTACAGTCAAATATCAAAACTGTTCGATTTCAAACAATTCAGTTAAGCTTAAGTAGACAGTTTAAATGTCAAAGACAGTTCTATGTCAAACAATTCAGTTTAGCTGAAGTACGCAGTTTTAACTTTAAAACGGTTAATTTCAAATAATTCAATTCAGCGTAATTACACAGTTTAGTTCTTTTTGACCCATAGATACGACCTTATCAGGTACTACAACTCCGGGCCATTTATCCCCTACCATCATTTTTTTTTTTTTTTTTTTGTTATCAGCACTAGGTCTTGTCTTCTGGTTGGGATTAGGTGATTCGTTCGTATCTGAAAGTCTCAGAGGATTTTTTGCTTTTCATTCTCTGGGACGAATTCTGGTTTTGTCGGATTCTACCATTTATTCGTATGGTCACCTTTTAATTTCTTGCACTATTCCCAGTAGATCCCTTTTCCCACCCAGTCATGCCTACTTTTGCATTCCTTTCGTTTTAGTTGTCTGCGTCGTTTCTTCTCTTTCTCTGCATAACATACACTTGCTTTTCTGTTGCATATTATCTATTTTCGCTTTAGTCTAATTTTTCCTTTTGATGTTTTGTGCTGCAATCAGGTGAGATTTAGTTTCTCTCTTGAGGTTACTCTTTCGTAGCCATGTTTAGGAATTTTTGTATGCAAATCTCACCAGTTTGTTGTTTGAACTATCAAAACAGTTTTTTTTCCCATTTCTGTTTCCTAGGTTTTTACTGTTTTTCTTCACTTCTGTTGCCAATGCTGTTATTGGCTGCTTTAATTCGTCTTTTTAAAATTCTTTCTAAGGTAGACCCTGAATTCTTTTTATAGTTGAATCTACGCAATCCTCAAGACTGAAGCGTCCTCTTTCTTCTTCTTTTCTTGACACATACAGTTTATCTATGTCATCTTTCGGATATAAAACCTTGTGCATAGTCATCAACTTTCTTGTCCTTTTGTCCCTTTATCTGGGTTCCTCACTAGTTCATTTTTAGAATCGTCCCGAGTATCTTATAATGAGGACTACCAAGGTGTTTATCCATTTGATGCAATTCCTGCTGCAGAGTTTGGTTTCGATTTATTATTACAATTATTTTACTTATTTGAGAGTTTTCCCCACCAGCATTAGCCGATGGTTTTCTACCCTAGTCTGAATGAGAGCAAATATCCTGAAGCCTCCAGGACTCTCCACAGTATTCTGGCCAATTGCAACAATGCTGTGGTTTGGATGGTCGTCACTCGTCCTATTATTTCTAAGTCTTTCAGTCTCTGTACTAATCCTTTGGTAACAGTACCGAGTGCACTGATTACAATTAGTATCACCGTCACTTTCATTTTCCATAGCTTTTTCAATTCTCTAGCAAGGTTTAGGTACTTATCTCTCTTTTCGCTATTATTATTGTTATCATTATTATTTGAAAAGCTCGATAAAATGTTTCAGTGCCCAAGGAGCATTTCAAAACTGAAACTATAAAATGATTGCTCTATGGTATTCTTCGTGGAAACCCAGAGAAACAAGAGGACATTGAGGGGGTTTCATTATATATATATATATATATATATATATATATATATATATATATATATATATATTGATTAAAAAATATTAAAACTATTACAAGTATGTAATAATAATTAATAAAAACTAATCTAAATAAGGGATACTGTGATAATTTGGTACTAATTTAACTCAATAAAGAGATCTGTTGAAAAAAACAGTTTCGTTTGATTTCTAGATTATGTTTTTACTAAAACGTTTCAGTCATCACTAATCTTAAAATCAGGGATTGCCTAGACGGCTGGAGCTGTACAATATACTGACTGTACCCCTGCAGAGGGGTAAGACCCTTCCAAGCGAGTGTCCTGGTTTTGACACTAAACAATTTGATGGTGAGGTTCCAGTGATGCTGGAGCTTTGGAGAATGTGAACCACCCATTCATTGCTATTGCTCCCAGGCCAACTCTGGCCCGGAATGGTATCACCTGATAGGGCCCTATCTATGGGTTAAATAGAACTAAACTGCATACTTATACTAAACTGAATTGTTTGAATTAGAACTGTTTGACTAAACTGAATAGCTTGAAATTGAAATGTTTTTCACAATTAAACTGTACTTACATTTAAACTGCGTGCTTATACTAAACTGAATAGTTTGAAATGGAACTTTTTTTGAAATTGAAACTGTACGTACACTAAACTGAATTGTTTAATATAGAACTGTTTTGATATTTAACTGTGTGTAAACAAATTCTGTACTTATACTAAACTGAATTAGCTGAATTAGAACTGTTTGAATAATCTGAATAGCTTGAAATAGAAATATTTTCGACAATTAAACTGTGTACACATGCTAAACTGAATTGTTTGAAAAAGAACTGACTGTTTGTATAAAAATGGATTTGGCGTTAAATAACCTACAAAGGTTGATATGGCATAAAATCCAACCAACCAAACAACCAAAATCCCAGATCTATTCATAAATAGGTTTTTTTAATTGATCTTGAAATCATACATGTATAGTTTTTATCATAAACCGTATACGTGATTCAACTTACACTAGCTTCAGATTTAATGTATCTTGTTTTTCTTCCTCTTATCAATTATATTCGTAGTTCTTTCAGAAAAGTTTATAAGTAAAATATGATTTTGAAATAAAACATAGTTTTAATCCCAAAGATACTAAAATACTTGTTAACAGACATGAAAAAAACTAAACCTTATTGAACAAACCTTATCTACGATTATTACTAATGATAATGCTTACAAAGACCTGTTTTTACCCAACTTATCTCAAACTTAAGTTAGTTCTAAATAGTCACAATATGACACCTTTTAATTAGTTTTATCATATATATATATATATATATTTTTAAAGAAAAAACAACGAAACCAATCACAAAGGAATATAAATTTATTTCCATCCTGTTACGCATTTTTGAAATTTCCAAAAACACGAAAAAAAATTAACAGGACTTCTTCAGATCTTTTTGATAAAAAACTAGAATAGACACATAAGAGTGGGAGGGAATAGAAGAGTGGGAGGGGATAGAAGAGGGGTGAAGAGTTACCTCTTCATTAAGCCCACTTCCGTTTTAAATTTAAAAGTGGGCTTAATGAAGAAGTAACTTTGTGATTGGTTTCGTTGTTTTTTCTTAAAGAAATTATTGCTCTGTATTATTGGTACATTGAGCTCTTTACCAGGAAAATTTAAATATTCATTCATGAATAATTTCTTGTCCTGATGGAATTACTCCTAACTCCGGTTTAACTGGACTAAGTATACTATATATATATATATATATATATATATAAGAATTATCATGTTCGTATATGGCCGTGATCCAAAAAAAGAAACGGTATATCACAAGATGTTTTAATTACAGCAATGCATTTAAAATGTTCCGAGAAAAAAAGCAATTTACAGCAAAATTTTTGCTCCTTTCTAAATAGAATCATTAACATCATTGACCACTTTTATGCACGACAACCTAATTATAATCCTTCCCTCTTTCCTAAATAGAAGCATTAACATCATCAAGGACAGCCGTTAACTATGAAATACTGATTAGAATCTTTCACTCCTTTCTCAATAAAAGTAAAGATATCATGGACTCCTGTTAACTATGAAATGGCAATTAGATTTCTTCACCTCTTGCTAAATAGAAGCATCAATATAATTATGGATTTAATAGATTCAATGGTCTTCAATGTTAAGTAATCCGTAAAATTTTCGAGAGTTCAGTTAGTACAGAATATTCGTAAATGTTGATTTGTTAAACAAAGAACGATAATCTTTATCTGCACAAAAAATGGTCTTTAAAATTAAATACCCTAATCGGCTGAGACTGTAGAATGCGCCAGCTGCATCTCTGCAGAAGAGTAAGGCTCCTCCCACCTCAACTAGTGTCCTGGATATGACACTAAACAGTACCTGATGGTGAGGTTCCAGTCTGGGAGTATTGGGGAATGTGGAGTACCCCTTTATTGTTATTACTCCCAGCTGCCGGAACTATTTATTCTTTAAACCATTTAACTTAGATAATAATACATGAAATAGTCAACTGTGTGCAAATTGAGCAATTAGTGTTAGATAGATATACTTGAAACCAATTAAGTGAGTACAAACAATAAATAACAGTACTTGAAACCCTTCAACTGTGTGCAATCAAATAATTGATATTAGATAGAACGATTAGTGATAGATAAAAATACTTGAAACCACTTAAATGGGTACAAACAATAAATTGCTGTATTTGAAACCATTTGAGGGTGGTACGGAGGAAACTTTGTTGAAATTATTCAAGAGATGACAAGATGTGAACAAAGGATAATTTCTCGACATATTGAATAAATAAATTTGAAAAGAAATAGTATTACGTTGTTCACGAAATAATGTCTGATTTTAGAACAAACTTTTATTCCTATATGTTGGGGTATCTCCCCTACAGATGAACTCGCCCTCATGTGACATATACCGGCTAAGCTCTCTTCTGCGCAGTCTCGGAGCCGTCACCAAGAACGAACATTAATATTCATGGTTGTGTTAAGCTGAGGAGGGGTTTCTTCTAGCTATCGTTTATAAATGTAGTATTTTCTTTCAATATATTTCTTATCACTCATTTTCGAGTCGTGCTATCATTTGAACCTCCCCTTGACCATAACACTAAATTAGATTAAAAGACTGTTTTAATCAGTCGAAATATGAGCTCTTTTAAAATAATACCTACGAAATATTCTTTGATAAATCATATGTATGTATGTATGTATGTATGGCACTGGATAGAAGTCAGTAACGCAGACTGGTTAATGTGGGCATAGAATCCTTTGAGAATAAGCGTATTCAGTACGTTGCCTACAAATGATCAGTTCCTAAGTGCGAATGAGGACCAGTATCAGGTCTACAAAGTCACCACGTCAACTGTGAAATATGTGGAAAACTCTGTCTCTCCCTCGCTGGTCTTCAAAGCCATCTGCGCAAACATGTCTAAATCTGCTGCTTCATTTCATGACATTCATGTGAGGCATAGCGACCGACAATGTCCAGTCTGGCGCAAAATTCTCCACAATTTGGCCAAGGCTGAAAAGCCATCTGCGAGTGTTTACATTGTAAAATATTTATAAAAAAAGGAAAAAAGGAGAAAGAAATCGCAAAACTCAATAGGTGGTCAAACCCGAAACCGAGAAGACAACTTACATGTCTGTATGTATCAACGGGATTTGGCATTAAATAACCTCCAAGGGTTGATATGCCCTAAAACGCAACCAACGGACCTCTAAATGAAAATAAACCTTTTAAGTCATCTTAATTAAAACATAATTAAAGTTTTGTTTTATTAACTTACTCAGGTTTTTATTATCGTTTTTTATATTTTCTTTCATAAAAGAATGGGAAAAAATTGATGAAGAGGTTGATAGTTAAAAGTAAAACACAAATGTCAAAGAACATATTTTATCCTTTTTACTTTTTGCAATTTCTTTCTACTTTTAATAGGCTGTTCGGACAATACAGTCCGTTTTCGTATAAATCGTTTAATTTCTATTCTAACATATTTGAACATCAGTCGTGTAAGATATTCACATTCCTAATAATTAAAGTGGCCTCTTTGCTAATTTTCTATCACTTCTTTCGGAGTTTGATTTTGAAGGTTTTATGCCCCTAATCATGAAAATGAAAAAAAAAAAAAAAAAAAAAAAAGTGACGCATTTACTTTTTTTTGCATGCGTTCAAGCTAGAGTTATAATTTGGCTTTATAACAATGTTCGGTCGCATGTTGCCAGGATGCCACTGCAGAAGCTCTCTGACTTGGGATATGAGACTTTTCCTCTTTCACCATATTCTCCTTATCTTTCACCCAACGACGACCATTTTCTAAAACATCTGAACCCTTTTTTTACATTCTGTTCCAAAGAATAAGTAAAAACTGCATTCAAAGATTTCTTGGCATCATTCCCTTTAGAGTTTTATCGTACAGGCATAAATAACCTTCTTAATTGTTAACAGAAATGCATAGATAATCGGGGATTATATTTGAACTGATTAAAACACTGTTTCAAATTATTAATTTAGGAAAAAAAAATTATTCTAAAATCGGACATTATTTTTCGAATAGCCTGCCAAATTTATTCTAAAATCGGACATAATTTTTCGAATAGCCTGCCACTATTTCTTTTCAAATTTATTTATTCAATACGTCAAGATTTTAGCGTCTATTCTCATGTTTACATTTCTTGAACGATTCCACGAGCGCTGCCTTTGCACCATATGCAACATTAACTGGAGCGATTTGATCACATACATTGATGACTTCAAAACTGCCAAAATAAATAATATCGAAGCAATTACGTCAGACTAAAAAACTATTGCCTCTCATAGATTACTCTTTTCGGAGAGCTGTCAAACGGCCACTTGCCCAATTGGCAAGGGATGTAGAATATACCGACTGCTACCTCCCCTCAACGAGTGTCCTGGATATGACACTAAACAATCTGATGATGAGGTTCCAGTTATGCTTGGGCAATACAGACACCCCTTCATTGCCATTGCTCCCAGGTCCACTCTGGCCCGGAGTGATAGCACCTAATAGGGCTCTCTCTATGGGTTAAATAGAACTAAGGAGCATATTTATGCTGAACTGAATTGTTTGAATTAGAGCTGTTTGACTAAACTGAATAGCTTGAAATAGAAATGTTTTTCACGTTTGAACTACGTACTTATGCTCAACTGAATTGTTTAATATAGAACTGTTTTGATATTTAACCGTGAGTAAATAAAATCTATACTTATACTAAACTGAATTGGATGAATTAGAACTGTTTGAATAATCTGAATAGCTAGATATAGAAATATTTTTGACAATTATACTGTGTACTCATGCTAAACGAAATTGTTTGAAATAAAATTGATTATTTATATAAAATGGATTTAAATAGAACTAAACGGCGGACTTATGCTGAACCTATTTGTTTGAAGTAGAACTGTTTGACTAAACTGAATAACTTGAAATAGAAATACTTTTGACAATTAAACTGTGTACTTATGCAAAACTGAACTGCTTGAAATAGAACTGTTTTGACATCGAAACTGCGTACTGGAGCTGAATTGAATTAGCTGAAATAGAACTGAATTGTTTGAAATAGAACTGACTATTGTGAATTGAATTACGTGCATCTACGAAGTGAATTATGTACATCTAGAACTGACCATTTGTTTGAAATGGATTTGGCGTTAAATAACCTACAAAGATTGATATACCATAAAAACCGACCAACCAACCAACGGCCACATTGTTAGAGGACGATAACTAAAGAATGAAAAAAAAAACATTCAAAAGTCTCTCACCTCCTGTGAAATCGACCACCAACTGCAGATAGTCCAAATCTACCAACAGCAACTCATTATAAAAGACACTTCAATCTTCGATTGATTAGTTTCAACGGCATGTCAACCTGAGTTGGGTTATATTATTCCCAGAGGTTTGGGAATCAAGTACCTTGTATGTTTATCTTTTTATTTTTGCTTAGTTGATTTTTAAGAGTTTGTTTTTCCACACAGAAACAAGTTATCAAACAATCCCAAATAACACAAATAATTTACACCCAGTTGTATGACTTCAAGTATTCTTATCTAATACTAATAATTTTCATTTTTTTTAGTTGTTGTTTCTAAATGTTATATATCCGCATATAAGGGGGTGCCGGTGGTGTCATGGCTATCGTCGTAGTAAATGGACACGGCGACACGAGTTCAAATACTGAACGAGACTGATTGCATTTCACATTGTACTAATAACCTTGGGAAAGGTATTAATCCAATTATTCTCCCTCCAGCTATAGGTAAAATAGTAGGGCAGACTAGGTTCTTCAGCCTTAGTAAGGTAACTAGTATAGGAGAAGGAAAACTCTGAATTCAAACCTGTTAAACTTCGCTTAAGAATTGACCTTGTGTCATATCCTGTTCGAGCGGAGGGGTTGGTAAATATGTATATCCGTATATAACTTATATAAATTAAACTGTGTACTCATGCTGAACTGAATTGTTTGAAATTGAACTGAATATTTGTATAAAAATGGATTTGGCGTTAAATAACCTACAAAGGTTGATATTCCATAAAACCCAACCAGCCAACCAGCCAATCAACCAACTATCTCTGGGGTCGAAAAACTCCTGCATTATATATTTTCTAGATGTCCACACAATTTTCCGCATTATGAATTTTCTGGACGCCCACTCAAATTCCTTCTCGCTCAATTCATTTGATTCATTTCCGTTGTTTCTTGTTTACCCCAAGACATAGATGCAACAACTTATTTATGAAATTCACACAATAACCGTCTGTCAAACATCAATATGTAACAGGGATTTGTTTGCGCACTGGAATAAGTCATCATGTATTCATATGTAATAGAAATAATGTAATAGAAATAATGGTTTCAAGCCTTCCTGTCTAATTCTAATAATTTTCAAACAGAATTATTTGAGTCATAGATGGGGCCCCAGCAGGCACCCCGAGCCAAAGAGCACCTGGGAGCAGCGGCAATGAAAGATCACTCCTCACTCTTCAGATCTCTTGAACTAGAGCCTTATACCAGACGCAGTTCAATTTCACACCAAGGACACTCTGTTGTGTGGAGAGGTTTTAGCTTTCTTCAGGGATACAGTCAGCATATTCTAAGCTTCATTGATAGTGTTGCTCATTCTTCGAGAAAAACCATAGAATCTAAGTAGAGAAGAAAGAGGTAATGTCGTAAAAATCAGAGTGCTGCAACTTCTCAGACGTTTCCCAGAAACTGTCCAAGCAGATCCTGCTAATCTTGCATAGTCCTCATCAGTCACCAGCGAGCCTGCACCAGTCTTCAGTAATTTTCGATCATATTGGCAAAGCCATAACAAGTCGTGGTATCTTTTGTATGATACTAAACTATATCGGGAGATGAGGCTCCAATTCAGGAGCTCGAGGAGGGGTGGGCGTTGTTGTTGGTGGTGGTGGTGGAGGTTTCGTTGCCATTGCAATTAAGTCAATTCTGAACTTTTTAAGGTCCAATCTATAGGACAAATAGATTTATTTGAGATATTGTTAAAATGATTTTTCAAATGTGCTGGTTCTTAAAACACTGATTTTGCAATTTGATTGTTTTGAAACGTTTATATGTGGATTGAAAGATGAAATAATTAGACAAACAACTTAATAAAACTATAAGTATTTCATTCCAACTAAAATTAATGTATTAAACAGAAAATAAGAGAAGCGAAAGATTGTTTTTATCCGTAATATTACAGTCTTGCGTAGAATAATAACAGAATCGCTCTGAACCAAGAGATTACCCGCCAAACTATTAGTGAAGTCTTTCTCACGCTGAAGCACGTCTCTCAAAGAAGTCCACTGACTGATTGTCCACTCTAACAGCACGGTACCTCTATATATGTACTATCTGGAGGTTCGCCATTTTCGTTTACCGGCGATCGGAGTTCAAACCCAAGCGTCTCACTTTATCCCTTATGTGATTTTTTTTTCATCATTAAATAGCTTAACAGTAGAAATATACATAAAACCATGTTAAAATATATCATTATTGAAACCGTATTATTATTGCATGAATATAATCGTTATTGAAACTATATTATCATATGTTATTTAATAGGAACTTACTTGAAACCATAAAATAGGGGAGTCGTCGTGGCTAAACTGATGGACTGCAATATCGAGTAAGGCGAGTTCGAACTCCAGTCGCGCTATAACGTTATTTTTCGAACTAATACACTCGAGAAAGATACAAAGCTCCTTATCCCCTAAACTATGGGAAAGGCATGAACTCCCTTATTCCCTAAGCAATGGGTTAAGTAGTATAACTGCAGCTTTTGACGTTCATATGTCATTAAACAAAGAAACCAAAATTGAAATTATAGAATTGTTTGCAAATTATGTGTAGTAAAAAATATTCCTATGAAGCTATAATTGTCGACAAATGATAATAACTTGATAGGATTCATTTCTTGAAACCATACTCTACCCTTGGTAGGCGTTGGAGGTTTAATGGTTACCGCTGGAGGAAATGGACTCAACGACCGGATTTCGAATCCTGGACGAACCTGTTTACATTTCATATAGCGCTAATACCCTTGTGAAAAGTAAGACTCTAACTATTCTCGCTCCAGCAATGGGTAAATAGTAGGGCAGACTAGGCTCTTTAGCCTTGGTATGGCAACCAGCCTTAGAAAAAGAAAACTTTGAATTTAAACTGCTTAAAAATAGAACTTGTGTCGCATCTGGCTTGTGCAGAGGGGTTTGGCTATATATATATATATATATATATATATATATATAGTCATCCACAGACACAGTTTCCTTCTATCAGAACTCTTCATTGTGGCTAGACACGTAGGACGCTCGCACCCGGGATCGAAACCCATCCAACTTTACGTTAGACTAAGTCTCAGACCGCTCGGCCAACAAGCGTACCACGTTTGGCTAAGGGAATTTTTAAGGTATTGATGTAGCAACAGCAGCAGCCGTTTGTTTACATTTTTATACCCTATCGGCTACCAGAGTGCTCAATTCTTTCGAAGAGCTTTGCTATATATATATATATATATATATATATATATATATTCTACCCATAGCAAAATTTATGGAATTAACATAGATAAAGCTCACCTTAAGATTTTTATGTAGCTGTAAATAAACTAATAAAAAATAAGACTCAAGAACTTTTTCTCTTATAGATGAATATTCTTGCCACACAAAATATTTCTAAAATAAACTAGATTGAATCATCTAAATTAATGGTATGATTTTTTTCTCGAGCCATGCCAAAGAAAATATCATGGAATAACCTAATGATAAATTGATATATGACTATTCGAAAAGAACAAGAAAAATCATTTAAACAAAACTTTGCCGCAATGATCAAATTAATAAGAACCTGGCCAGTCTACCTAATGAGATAATTTGAACCCTTCTTAAAAAGGACCAGGGAGAAACCAGGGCTCACACCCAAGAGGTAACACAGACAGACACGATTTGTCTAGAAAAGAGAGACAGAGAGAGAGAGAGAGAGAGAGAAGTCACCAGCTTTGAGTACTGCGTAGATGCAACAACTAAAAAACTTGAAGATTATACAGAAAAGACTAAAAAAAAAAAAAAAAAAGACTGATTACATCAGCCATTCGCCTAATGAGTAGAGTGTTTGCCAATGGTCCGGGAGACCGGGGTTCAATCCCAGATCAAGTCATACCAAAGACTCAAAAAATAGTACTTGATGCCGCTCTGCTAGGCACTCAGCACTATAAGGTTAGGTTCAAGGGTAAAGTGGAGCAATCCTGGGAATGGAATAGCGCCCACTCCTACATATCGGTGTAGTAGCTATTGAAAAGAGAACCCTCGGGTCGTCCTCGATTAAGGTCACCAACTTACCTTAACTTATATCAGCCAGTTCCAGCAATATGAACAGAAAAAATTTGAGAACAAACAGGAAAACAACGATTAAAAAATGTAGAAAACAGAAATGGGGAGTAAAACAACTGTATGGATATTTCAAGCGACAAACTAAAGAAATTGCAAGAGGGAAAACAGAAGAAAGAATTTGAATCTCTCTTTATAACAAAACATAATAATTTTATAATTATATAGTTATATGAAAACAGGAACTGATGATACGCAGTACGATAACAAGTGTGCGCTATGTGATGATGAAACAGCTGATCACAAAGTACCTGAATGCACAGAAAGAATACAGGAGTAGGAAAGATTGGATGGGATAAGTTTGATTTGGTTTAATGACATATCAATTAATTCTTATGTTATTTGATATCAAATCCTTTTTTAATCAAATAAACAGTTCTATTTCAAACCATTCAGTTTAGCATAAGTACATAAGTATCAAAAAACAGTTCAATTTCAAACAATTCAGTTTACCATAAGTACAGTTTCAATATTAAAAGCAGTTCTATTTCAAACAATTCAGTTTAGCATAAGTACAGTTTCAATATTAAAGAACAGTTCTATTTCAAACAATTCAGTTTAGCATAAGTACAGTTTCAATATTAAAGAACAGTTCTATTTCAAACAATTCAGTTTAGCATAAGTACGCAGTTTAATTGTCAAAAACATTTCTAAATCAAGCTATTAAGTTTAGTCGAACAGTTCTTATTCAAACACTTCAGTTTATTATAAGTATAGGTTTTGTCCACAAGCAATTAAATATCAAAACAGTTCTACTTCAAACAATTCAGTTTAACGTAAGTTCAGTTTCCATAAAAACAGTTCTAATTCAAAGAAATAATTCAGCATAAGTACACAGTTTCGTGGTCAAAACAGTTCTATATCAAGCAGTTCATTTTAGCATAAGTACACAGTTTAATTCTCAAAAAATTTCTATTTTAAGCTATACAGTTTTGTCAAACAGTACTATTTCAAACAATTCAGCTCAGCATAATTACGCAGTTTACTTCTATTTAACCCATAGAAAGGGCCCTATCAGGTGCAAACACTCCGGGCCACAATGGACCGGGTCGCGATGGCAATGAAGGAGTACTCCGCATTCCACAAAGCTCCAGCATTACTGGAACCTCACCATTAGATGGTTTAGTGTCATATCCAGGAAACTCGTTGGTGGGGAGTCTTACCCCTCTGTTGGGATGCAGTCGATGTATTCTTGTGCAAAATTTTTTAAGTTGACCACAATGAGAAATATGGCTTATTTTGAAGATAATATTTTACCAGCGCCGTCCGTGAGTTGAAGTCATATAAAGGAAGAGTCATCTGATGTAGGGATTGTCGTACTAGACTGTGACATTGTGTAACATAGGACCAAAATGCGTTGTGTTTGAAAGAAAGGAGTTCGCAGAAAAGAAACACTCAGAACTCGAATTTCAAGGAAGAAAATAGTAGTCGCTTTTATTCATGGGGACTAAAGCAGGCTGTCGTTAGAAAAGTTTGTTCGATAGCGTTCTTCCTCCTTCCTCTTCTTGTCGATGACGGCGGGGGCGTTGTAGCTGGCTTATTGATACTTTCATATCAGTCGTGTTGTTGACAGGCTGGGTATAGCATAGGTCGGAGTGTCATGGACCTCTGTTGAACCTGTTTAGAAACCTGCCTTGAACTGCCCAAAATCTCGTTACTTGATTTCTTATATCGCGATTTAATGGATCAATTCGAAGGTTCCAGAAGGCTTGATGAACACCAGTGAAAACAATAGTGTAGCACGTGAAAGTTCACGAGTGGTTATATTAAATTCACGCTTGAACTCTACAGGTCATTCTGCCTGCACGAGCGGGGTTCATGACATTTTTAATCGTCACACCTGCGTTCTCCAACCTCGAGGTCGCCGCAACACAACGACAGCGCCCGCACCTAATATTACAATTGTAGTAAGCTAGTTAGAACTCTACTTGCGTTATTTTGTTCATTTTCGGTTTAATAGTTGGAAGAGTGATAGAGTTGACACTTACAGGATATTAATTCTGTCTCTTTCTTCCTTTCCTTTTTCCCCCTCTTTCCTGCCATTTCACTAAAGCAGACGATAAGCGTTTGATGTATAGTATCATTCATTCCTTTCTCAAACATCCCTTTCTTTCTTTCTTTCTTTCTTTCTTTCTTTCTTTCTTTCTTTCTTTCAAATAAAATTTGTTTTCTTTTTCTCTTTGACGTGCAGCGTGTTCGTTTTCTTCTTTTACGATCAAAACAGAGTCGTTTATTAGTTATATGAAGTAATGTCAGTGAGTAACGTTCGAACATATGTGTTCGTGTCTTATTCAGTTAATATCATCGACAACTTAAAAGAAATATTTTTAAAAATCTCAAGCACTGGAATATTCTATTTT
>CAUZXS010002570.1:0-40000 GCA_963585895.1 Sepioteuthis lessoniana | reverse complement strand
TATTCTACAGCCCCAGCTGACAGGGCCACTCGTTGGGGGGGGTGTTCTTACCCCTCTGCAGAAATACAGTCGGTGTATTCTACAGCCCCAGCCGACAGGACAACGCGTGTAAGTGCCTCAGGGAGTGGGGACGTGTTTAAATGAATACCGGTTTCTGATATCTCTCTGTTTTTGCATACCTTTTGCTGAGTCAGCACGTCTGTATGCACGCACACACGCACATCCTCACAAGCAATTTTTTCTCCGGTGCACGAATAGAATTTTGTCGAATTTTGAGTTGTTTCCGTATATGGTGTTGAATGTTTGGATCACTTGAAGAAGAATTGGTAAAATTATTGAATTACGCAATGGTACCATTTTATTTCCTGAAACGCCCTTTATGTATTTACCCAACCCCTCCGCACGGGCAGGATGCGAAACAAGGTAAATTTTTATGCAGAGTTTAACAGGTATTAATTCAGAGTTTTCCTTTTCCATATCAAAACTTAGGTTTGGTTTGGTTTGGTTTCTTTATTTAATGGCATATCAACCTTTGTTGGTCATTTAATGCCAAAGCCATTCTCCAAGAAGAACACTAGTGGTGTAATATAATGGCCGAGGGATTTCGTTTTATATATCTTGCCTTTCGGTTTAGTTAGGCTGAGAACCTTTCGCTTAGCGCATGGGTTTGTTAGGTGCAACATGAGCGCAGGTGTTCACGCGCGGGGGGGAGGATGTGTCATTCAGAGATGTCAAAATAAAAATCCCAGATAGGAACTGAGACCAGGTGATGGGTGACGTCACGCACCGGAAGCGTAGGCTGAGATTTGAGAAAAGTCAGTGAGTTGAGTTTTTTGACTCTGAAGAAGAAGGTTGACATTTGAGGCTCGCCGAAGCCTTGCAGCGGGTGCCGCGCGTGGTGGTGGGGGGGGAAGATAGAAAAGTCTGCATAGAATGATTGTGTAACACTCTCTTTATGTCGAAAAACCTTTTAACTCAAAGGTAATAAAAAGTTTCCCACCTGAACTAAGAAGTCGTAAGTGTTTTTTGTGTTTCGGGATTCCTATGTAATCTATATATGAGTTATGAACATTCTATGTACGTTTCACATATCCGTATCATGGGTATGTTACAGTGGTACAATTTAACCGATAGCTGGGAGGATAGTATTTGTCCGAAAGTGGACGTAATAGTGCAAATAGAATTCGAAATTGCCTATTATGATTCCGTAGTCGATCGCTTTAACACTCCTCAAAACTAAAAAACCCAGTTTCTATTTTACAGATAGCTGGGGGGGGGATAATTGTTGGATTTATACCTTTCCCAAGGGTATTAACAGTATCTGACTTGCAAACAACTTCGTCCAGGATTTGAACTCGGGTCGCTGTGTCCATTTCTTTCAATGATATCCATTACACCACGAACGATTACTGAATATAAATAAAAATAAATTAGACAGTAAAACCCATTTGGTGGAATTATTTGTTATAACGTTTCCCTCTGTACGAACTTCATCAGATTATGATTATCGCCGTGGCAGTTGGGGCTGTAGAATAGGCTGACTGCACCTCTGCACTTCAACAACCCCAGCCGATAGGATGGTAATCATTCTCCCCTCAACACTAAACTGCATTTGATGGTGAGGTTCAAATCCCGGAGATTTGGGGAATGTGGAGTAACCTATCATTACCATTACTCCCAAGTCTACTCTGGCCGGATTGGTAGTACCTGTCAGGGTATGGGTCAAATAGAACTGTTCAATCATTTACAAAGGGTTATTCTTGTTAAATAGTTGAAACTATAGAGGGTTGAGGAAATTATTGATACCAGAATTCTTGATAAATAGAATTACTAATGCTGAATAGCAATATTTGAAATCATTTAACTGTGTACGAACAAATGATTAATATTAAATAGAATTATTCGTGTTAGATAAGAATACTTGAAACCAATTGACTTTGTGCCAACAAATGATTAATATCAAATAGAATTATTCGTTTTAGATAAGAATGCCTGAATCCATTTAACTGTGTACGAACAAATGATTAATATCAAATAGAATTATTCGTTTTAAATAAGAATACCTGAAACCAATTAACTGTGTATGAACAAATGATTAATATTAAATAGAATTATTCGTGTTAGATAAAAATACCTGAATCCATTTAACTGTGAGCGAATAGATGAGTTCTAAGATCTAAGATTTGGTTTGGTTTGGTTTGGTTTGATAGCATATCAACCATTGTAGGTTATTTACTGCCAAATCCTTTTTATACATATATATAACATATATGATTTTTAAATACATTTTGTGGATAACATTCTCCCGCAATTCGTTTCACATATTTCTATTTAATACGAATAATTCTATTTACTATTAATCATTTGTTTGCACATAATTTAATGTTTTTAAGTATTGCTATGAATCAATAACAATTCAATTAAACATCAGTCATTTGTCTACACACAGGTAAATAATTCTGTTTATTTATAATTCAAGTCAATATTAATCATTTATTTGCACATAGTGAAGTGGCTACAAATATTACTATTATTCACTAATTATTGCATTCATCATTTCTCATTCGTTTGTACATATTAAAATGGTTCCAAGCTTTGTTATGTATCACTAACATCAATTAAAACATCGGTCATTTGTTTACACACCGCTACATTATCAAACAGTTCTATTTCTCACAATTCAATTTAGCATAAGTCAACAAAGATAAATTGTTCCAAGTATTGCAATGTATTACAAAAAATTCAATTAAAACATGTCATTTGTTAACACACATATAAATGACCAAACAGTTCTATTTCAAACAATTCAATTTGGCATAAGTCATTTGTTTGCACACAGTTTAAATGTCAAATAGTTCCATTTGAATCATATAAAAAAGTAAAGTAGGCGTTCTTAATCAAGGGTGACCCGTTTCGATAGCTACTACACCAATGTGTAGGGGAGGGCGCAATTCCTTTCACTGGATTGCTCCACTTTACCCTTGATCCTTACCTTATATTGCTGAGTGTAAAGCAAGGAGGTATCAAGTACCATTTTTTGAGTCTTTGGTATGACTCGACCTGGGATTGAACCCAGGTCTTCTGGGCCATTGGCAAACACTAACCATCATGGCTATACCACTGGCTAGAGTGATGCCAATGATGGAGTACTCTGCATTCCCCAAAGCTCTAGCATTACTGGAGCCTCACCATTAGATTGCTTAATGTCATATTCAGGACACTCGTTGGGGGAGTCTAACCCCTCTGGAAAGATTCAGTCGGTGTATTCTACCGCCCCCACTCTCCAGCCGAGTGGGCTAACACGTAAGGAGTAAAATAATGATGATATGGCGGTTCTGATTTCAGATACACAAACAACGATCTAAGCAACCACTCAATTCAGAGACACGAACAGAAGAAATGAACTAGAGACGATAAGAAAATATATTTTACTGTTATCTTAAGAGCAACCTTACAGAAAGAAAGTTTAGAAAACGGATGATAGAAATTTGGGCAGAATCCGCTAGACTTAATACATGAAGCCAAAGACTTGCTGACCAAGCGAGGATGATATTAAAGAAAGATTGCTTTTCTGACCTTGAGATACTAGAAATACATCAACAAGTAAATAGGGAAGAGTATGAAAAAGACCTCATTACCCAAACAGGGATGCTAAATGCTGAAAAGCAAGAACTTCCGAACCGAATTGAAACGCAAAATAATGAAAAACGAATCACAATACACCCTAACACCACGAAATAAATGTTAGCATAAGAAAATGTAGAGTTGATAAAAAAAAAACATGACAGAAAAGAAGACAACATTTCATATTTACCTAACCCCTCCGCTCGGACAGGATATGACTCAAGGTAAATGTTTAAGCAAAGTTTAACAGGTTTGAATTCAGAGTTTTTCCTTCTCCTAGACTAGTTGCTTCACCAAGGCTGAAGAAGCTAGTCTGTCCTACTATTTACCCATAGCTGGAGGGAGAATAATTGGATTCATACCTTTCCCAAGAGTATTAGTGCCATGTGAAATGCAATCAGTCTCGTCCAGGATTTGAACTCGTGTCGTCGAGTCCATTTCCTACGACGATAACCATTACACCACGGGCACCTCCAAAAGAAGACAACATTTCGATCAAACAGGAACCAAACTGGAAAAAAGTCAATGTAGAAGCAGAAAAGTTAAAAGAAATTATTACCAAATATCCCCACGGACAACATCACTGAATTAAACTAGCTAATTTATGCCGGAACGAAATTAGCCGGTGATAACCTAGGTGGCCCCCAAAGGAACCCGAACAGAAATACAAAACCTGGATGGTAAATTAGACAAGAAAGACAAGTAAGGAAATTACGACAAGCGAAGATTCTAAAGAAAGAAAAGAACACGGAGATTCGTTCGGATGAAAAGACCAAAACAAAAGAGGAGACAAATCTTACAGTGCAACTGGAAAAGATAAATCAAAATGTATTAGTGAAAAAAGAGACGCTTAAAAGATACCGAGAGTTTTCAAGCAATACAATCAAAACAGGACTCTCTAAAATAACGAAAGAAAATTCTACCAACGAGTTGGTAGAGAATGCCCGAGGATATACCAACAACCAGATACAAATGAAGCAAAACTTTTTTGGAGTAAATTACAGGAACAAAAAGGCCGAATGGATAAATGACATGGAAAAAAGAATTACAAGGACTCGAAGAATACACTTGGAATCGTTCAGAAAGAAAAAAATAGCCATACTTAATGAAATAAGTGAGGGTGCCAAAGGGAAAACTAGGAAAGCAAGAAAAAATTAGAAGAAAATATAAAACGTTAATTGATAAGACATTGATAATAAAAGAAAAATTGAAGCAAAAAAAAAAAATCCAAAAAAAGTCCAGTGTATCCAAAGATATGAAAAGCGAACAAAATTCCTTTGATATAACAAAATATTTCAAGATGATCCCAAATAATTCTTTCGAGAAATAGTTAAAGAGACAATAAATGGAAAAGAAATACCCATGATTAAAGAATTGAATTCATCTTGAAGAAATATGTGGAGCCATATATCATATAATAAAAAGGGAAGGTGGATTGAAAATATAAAAGCCTTATATAATATAATAAAGACTTATAAAAAAAATAAACCACAAATGTACAAAGATGTGGCAATAGAAGAAATTATAAAACCACTTAAACGCGTACATAAATGGAAGTCACCAAGAATAGATAAAATAAGAAACTTTTGGCTCCACCAACTATGCTCCACATATCAACTTATGGCGAAACTTATTTCTGAAAAAAAAACGGTAAAAAATGACTGATTGGCTCCCAATAGGAGTAACACACCAAAAGAAAAAAAACAAAAACAAAGAACAAACACAAACTTAACGACCAATCACGTTTTCCATCAAGATAATAAAATGATAACTTCAATTCTAAATTCATTGAAAGTAAAAGCATCTTCCCTTAAGAACAAAAGGGATGTAAAAAGAAAAAAAAAAGAATCGTAGATCAGCTCCTCATAAACAAGATGATCATGGAGAATTGTTGACTCCACTAATTGGCTGGACCTCTACGTTCATTGCTAGTGACCGGAAAAAGACGTCTGTGCTTCGTACCAGAAAAAGGAATCAAGTTATTCCCTTGCCTAAGTCAACTGCTCCGTTGAGTGTCGATGCCGTCAGTGACTGCTGATTTGATAGCGAAGATGAGGTGCTTCTTTTCCAGGTGCGCATATACGCGATTTTGGTCGGGAATCTTCTCTTTAATTTTACTCGGGTCATTTTACCGCTAAAGAAGTTTGCAAAGAATACTCGCTATATTCAACAGTCGGAAAATACTTCAGAGATGCCATGCAGAATTAATTGTCTTTAAAAAGTTTCTAAGTTTGTAACGGAAAATTCCATTCACTGACGAAATTTACACTTATTAATATGTTGATATTCTCTCAAGATTCACTAACAACATTGGTGACGTGACGTTTCTCCAAAACGAGATTCCTGATATGAGCAACTAGTGGTTACAATGATATATATATATATATATATATATATATATATATATATATATATATATATCGTTGTTGCTGCAACGGTTTCTTTTGGTAGGCCGTATGCTAGTAGGATTTGTTCCATCTTCCGTCTGTGAATGGAATCGAAGGCCTTGGTAAAGTCGACAAATAGTAATGTCGCCTGTAGGTTTTTTGCCCGTACGACTTCAAGGATTCTACGGATGGTCAATATTTGTGAGGTCATGGATCTGTTTCTTCGGAAGCCATTTTGGTTTTTCCTAAGGATGTTGTCGATTTCGGGTTCTATGCGGTTTCGTAGTAGGGCATTGTAAATTTTGGCTGCTATGGATGTAAGTGTTATACCTTGGTAGTTCTTGGCTAATCCGAGGTCACCCTTTTTAGGGAAGGGGAGGATGCATCCCTTCATCCATCCGTCTATCGGATTTTGATTATAGGCTGCGTTGCAGTGTCGGATCAGTATGTCGTCGAATTGTCTGGTCTTCCATACTTCTGGGGAAATCTCGTCAAGCCCTGCAGCTTTCTTATTTTTAATTTTTCTAAGAACCGAGTCGAGTTCTTCTTGAGTGAACGGTCCTAGTTTAATGTCCAATTGCTTACTAATAATTCTGGTGACTGGTTCATGTGTAACTTTCGGTGGGTTTCCCAGTAGATTTTCGAAAACGACATGATGATATATATATATATATATATATATATATATATATATATATATATATATATATATATATATATATATATATGCAGCGGTCCTTCGTTTAAACAGATTTGATTAAATGATAAAGACACGTGTTGTCAATATAATTTTATTAGGATCCTTTCCAACTTCCTGACGAGACTGTTAATTTTTGGTTAGAATCGTTAGATAAGTTCACCAAAATTTTCCCGTGCTATTTCGGACCTTTCATAGGTCATCATTAAGGGAATTCACAAATGTAAAGAATAGTTTTTTTAAATAGTTTTTTCAAAATTGCTTTAACATTTCTATACTTGAATATATAAACATATGGTTGGATTAAACTGAGATATTAAGAAGAAGGCAGACATTGAAAAAATTTGGCACTCTCAATACATCATACAAATTTAGAACTGAACGTTACCAACGGAAAAATGTAAATATGGTTTCAATTGATAATAAAAAGTTTTCGATAGCGTGCCCAACGAATGGATTCTAAAACTCTAAACATTTTAAAGATAACTCCAGTTGTAACATCCCTGGAATACTCTTGGGAAAAGTGGCGTACAAACCTCGGATTAATCCATGAAAAGAGCATGCTAAAAACTAGTGATCCGAACATTAACAATGGAATCTTCCAAGGAGACTCACTCCTTTCTCTTCTTTTTTGTATAGTTCTAATATATCTCTTCACAGAATTTAAAACGCACAGACTATGGATATCAAACTAATAGTAAAAGATTAACCCTCTATTCTATATAGACGATTTAAAATTAAAAGCGAAAAAAAAAAATGACGATTTGGAAGGGTTTGCTAAGCACTGTTAAAATATTTAATGACAACAGAGGGATGCAATTTGATCTGGGAAAATGTGCAATATTCACACTTGAGAAAAGCTCGGTCGCAAAGCATAAAAAAAAATCATTCTAGATATAAACACAGAAATTACAAAGTTAGAACTCAGTAAAACGTATAAATATTTAGAAATTAATGAATTGAATAGTATCAATTAGACTACAAATAAATAAATAAAAATAATTCTATAAGAAAATAAGAACAAAATTGAATGCAAAAAAATAAAGTTATTACAATTAACACCTTGACAATACCAGTTGTGACACACAGCTTTAATACAATAAACTGGACGTTAGTTAAAATAAAAAGACACATACGAAAGTTAGGTAACTAATAACCTGCCACAGAATGCATCACCCAAGAGCAGATATTGACCGTCTCTATGTCAAAAGAGAATATGGTGGAAGAGGCTTAAACCAACGGCAATTGTTGGTTGGTTGGTTGGGTTTTATGACATATGAACCTTTGTAGGTCATTCAACGCTAAATTCTATACATACATATTTAACCAAAGATTTGAAAACGAATATTAAGGTAGGTAGAAATTTCTATTTGCAGGATTTCATTTGTTTGAACAAGATTAACCAGTTTTAACTTGTCATATTTTTTGGTACAACTCTGTCTCTCTCAAGAAGGACAGAATGTCATCTATTTTGACGTTCTCGAACAGATCGGTTAAGTTATTTACTTTGAAGAATCGCTTTCTGATAACAGCGAAAGTTCTGCATTCTATAAGAATGTATTTAACCGTGCAAGTTGTCTGGCAGGTTAAACACTGTGGTTGTGGCAATTGACTTACAAAACAAGCACTATAGGATTAAAGAAATACTAAGACATGACAACTGATTGGATGCTACAATTAGTAAACACAGATGACAACCAAAAGAAAAATAGGGGATGCCCCCGTAATGTAATCGTTAGAGCGCTGGATTGCGAAATCGGAGTACGCAAGTTCGAACTCCAGTCACTCTATTACGTTCACTTTTAGACAAATACCCTTGGGAAACGAATGAGCCCTCTTATCCTCCCATCAATGGGTTAAATCGTACGACTTTTGTCCTTCTAAAAATGGATGGATTTGGTATTAAATAACCCAGGAAGTTTGATATGCCATTATATAATAACAAAGAAGCAAAAAATATTCAACAAGTACAGAGAGTAATAAATTGACTCAACTTCTCACAGAAAGAAATATATGTAAAAAATAAATCAATAGAAGCTGGAAAAATATTTGAAAAAAGACAAAAGCACAATGACTAAATTAAAAAAAAACCACCTGGAAACAAAATACCGACATGGAAGACGAGCACAAAGAATTAGAAATGCTAATCAATGGCGGAAAAGTACTGGACTAAAAGCGGAGACAGAGGGGTTAATGATGGCAGCATATGACCAGAGAAACTAGAAACTATCTGGCAAAAATTGTAAACAACGGAGGTGCCCCTGGTGTAATGTTTATCGTCGCAGGATATGGACACGGCGTAAACGAGTTCAAATCCTGGACCTGACTGATTGCATTTACATCGCACTAATACCCTTGGGAAAGGTATGAATCCAATTATTCTCCCTCCAGCTATGGGTAAATAGTAGGGCAGACTAGCTTCTTCAGCCTTGGTGAGGCAACTAGTTTAGGAGAAGGAAAACTCTGAATTCAAACCTGTTAAACTTCGCTTAAAAATTGACCTTGTGCCCGAGCGGAGGGGTTGGTAAATAGGTAAACAACGGATCAAACCCGATATGCAAATTGTTCGAACAAAAAACAAAATCAATTGATCTCTTAGTGTCCGGTTGCATAATTCTAACATCAAAAGAATATTTAGAAAGATATAATAAATAGGACCATTATATTAATTGGAAAATAAACAAGAACTATGGTATATTAGATAATGAAAAATGGTACAAACACTAACCAGAACGAATAACAGAATCAAAAGAAGCTATTGTTCTCTGGGACTTTATTATCCAAACTGACTGAAGAATAAATATGTATGCATGGTTGTGCATATGTGTGAGTGTTTGTATGTGTGCATGTGTGTGAGTATATGTGTATATTTGTGTATGTGGGTGAGTGTGCGTCTGTAAGTGTATGTGAGTGCGTGTGTATGCTTGTGTATTTGTGAATGCATGTGAGTGTATGTGTGTGTTTGTTTATGTGTATATGTGTGTGTATATGTGAGTGTGTGTATATGTTTGTGTGTTTTTATATATGTGTGTGTATGTATGTGTATGTATGTGTGTATGTATGTGTGTGAGTGAGCGCGTTTGTGTGTATATGCGAGTGTGAGTATGAGTGTGGTATTTGTGTATATATATGTATGTGTGTATATGCCTCTATTGTGGATGTACGTACACAGATGTCAATATGCAATCCAAAAGAAGATCTCGTGGCGTAGTGGCTTACGCACTACGCTGTAACATCATCGTAAGCGAGTTCGAACTATAGTCTAGCTATAATATTTACTTTCGGAAAAATATAAACCCCATTATCTCTCCAACTATGGGTTGAACAGTACTACTACTGTCCATCAACGAAGATTATTTGGACATTAAATAACCCACGAACGTTGATATGCCATTGAATAAAAAAACTGAAACCAATATGCAAGCCAACCTTTTGAAAAAGAAATGTAAGAAATTTCTTCTTTTTTTCTGATAGTATCTCTGCAGTGGGGGTCGGTCGAGGTGCGCTTTCACCGACATCCTCTAGCCTCAGGAGGCCGTCCTCAAAGACTCTAACCCAGCTTAGAGGGGCTGGGTTTATCGCCTGGCGTCTGAAGCGCCCTTTTTAAGGGAATGTCGACGGGGCCCGTGGCATTTTTGGAGCCGCTGGGCGTGTCTGGGCTACAGCCCTGCGCCCGGACCCACCTAAAAAAAAGGCCTTGTGCCACAATCGTCCGTCTGGTGGGACGTTCGCCAAATATCATCTCTGCAGAGGAGTAAGACACCCGCTCCCAATGAGTGTTCTAAATATGACACTACACCATCTGTAAGCTGATTGTCTAATATCGTATCCAGGACACTCGTTGGGAGTGGGGTCTTCCCCCTCTGCAGAGATGCTGTCGGTGTATTCTACAAACCCCAACAGCTGACTGGGCTTCTGAAGCTTTGGGATGTGTGGGTCACCTCATTATTGACATTACTCCTAGGTTCTCTCTGCCTGTGTTAGGGTCTCATCTATGGGCCAAATTGATCTGCGTGAAATCATACAATTATGTATAAATCGTGTACAATGGTGTATGAAATAAGTTTAAGATACTCAAGACCTTATCACTGTATTGAGAATTGTTGCTTTAAGTTACAATGGTCTACTTAGGATTATCATTTGTTACTTAAAACCGTATCATTTTCAGCCAAGTCTGCTGGGGTTTAAGAATACACCGACTGCATCTCTACACATGGGTAAGACTACAACCCTCAAAGAGTGTCTGGCCCATTCGGCTAGAGCTGTAGAATACACCAACTGCTTCTCTGCGGTGGGATAAAACCTCTCCAATGAGCGTCCTGATATATGATATCTAACCATCTGATAGTGATGCCGGAGCTTTAGAGAATGTGGAGTACCCCTTTATTGACATCGCTCCCAGGTCTACTCTGAACCAGAGTGGTTGCACCTGATAGGGTCTGATAGTGTCCTATCTATGGGTCACATAGAACTGTTTGATATTTAAACTGAGTGTAAACAAATCGAACTGTTTGAAATAGAACTGTTTTTGACATTTAACTGTGTGTTGACAAATGACTGGTATTTTAATTGAATTGTTAGTGATACATAGCAATCCTTGGAACCGTTCAACTTCTGCTAAATTGAATTGTTAAGAATAGAACCGTTTGATAATTTAACTGTGTATATCTACAAAATGTGTTTACAAATCATATATTTGATATATATGTAAAAAAAAACAGGATTTTGCATTAAATAACCTACAATGATCGATATGCTATAAAACCAAAACCAATTCTGTGGTATATATTCTTATTTCACTGGTTCTTGAAGTTTTTAAATGACACATGTCATGTAGCCTGACACTTGTTTAATCAATCGACGTGCAGACAGTGACGTTTGTACAAGAAATTTAAAAAAATGCATTTCCCCTATAATAGTATGGAAAATAGACAGCTGTAAGAGATTTTTTTCTGCGTGAATTCATCTCACTTTCAGCGTTGTTGTAAACGATGGTGTCAGTAGTCGTGGTATTTATCATAAGGTTTACTTAAGGTTAGATTAATATTACTTAGAACTATATTACTTATTACTACCTCAGACTAAAATCTAATTTTTTAACTACATAAGTTAAGACTAACTTGAAAATAAACGATCGTGTTGTTTGTTGGTAAGGTGAACAGAGAAAGATGTTTTACTAAGCTCATCTTATCTGATCTTCCAAACATTTGATATTATCGAAAATGAAAAAAAAATAAACAGGGCTGTTTTACCACACCGACTCTTATAATCTTGGTGTTTTTATCACACACACACACACACACACACACACACTAGACTGCACCGGCTTAGGAGGTGCAGGGCCCAATTAGGGATATATATATATTGCTGTGTGTTGTATGTACTTCATTAACTAAAAATAGATTAAAATCTAGAGGGTTCTGGGCCCAATTGAGAACAATTGGTCCAATTGGTTTATGGCCGGCTGTGTTTCTAGACGTTCCCATTTTTAGCTATTTGTGTGTGTGTGTGTGTGTGTGTGTGTGTGTGTGTGTGTGTGTGTGTGTGTGTGTGTTAAGAATAAAATATTGAGCAATGAAACCCGATTTATGTGCCCCAGTCAGCTGGGCGGGGGGAAGAATACACGACAGCATCTCTGCAGAAGGGTAAGACTCCCCCAACGAGTGTCCTGGATATGACACTAAACAATCTGATGGTTAGGCTTCAGTAATGCGGGAGCTTTGGGGAATACGGAGTACCCCTTTATTACTATCGCACCCTGGTCTACTTTAGCCCAGAGTGGTAGCACCTGATAGGGTCCTATCTATGGGTTAAATCGAACAAAACAGTGTACATATGCTAAACAGAATTGCTTGAAATAGAACTATTTTACATTTAATTATGTGTAAACAAAAAAATGTACTAATACTAACCTGATTTCTTTCAAATAGAACTGTTTTGATATTCAAACTGTGTACATATGCTTAACTGAATTGTTTAAAATAGAACAGTCTTGACATTTAAATTGCGTATTTATGCTTAACTGAATTCTTTGAAATAGAACTGTTTTTGACATTTAAACTTCATAATTATGCTAAACTGACTCGTTTGAAATAGAACTGTTTTTACATTTAACTGTGTGTGAACAAAAACTGTAGTTTTGCTAAACTGAATTGTTTTAAATAGAACTGTTTATATGTATAAAAATGGATTTGACATTAAATAACCTACAATGGTTGATATGCCATAAAACCCAACCACCCAACCAACCAACTAACCAGATTTATGTCGGTGTCAACCGTCTTGAAAAATATTTCTGCAGGAACATGAGAATATTATAAGTGGATACCATAAAGCAAAACGAAATGAAAGAAAAAGTAAGAAAAGAGTATCTCAGAAGAATGAGAAAACGTTTCAAAATTAAAATCTACACAGGAATGAATACCTGGGGCATACACCATTGTATGTAACTATGAACCTTTCTCAGTATGAACAGGGGGAAAAAGTCAGGGAGATGAACCAAAAAATAAGAAATCTGAATCTGATTCACAAAGCCTAAGACTTGAGAGATGACATAAACAAAGTCTATGTGTCAAAAAAAGAAGAGAATCGTCAACACCAAGAATAGTATAGATGCAACAATTCAGCAACTCGAGGAGTAAACAAAAAAAAAAAATGCAAAAAGATTGATGACAGCAGATAGTAACAGCAATTTTAACAGAAATACCTTAGGGACAAACAAAAAAAAATGGCACCAAAGGAATATAAGAGTAGGCATGACTGGATGAGAAAGACGATTCTCAAGAAATTATGCCACAGATTAAAATCTGACCAAATCATCAAATGGTCTCTTCACAAAGCAGAATCTTTCCAAGCAAAAGAGACGCATAAAATTCTTGGGTACTTTAGAATATGAATGGATCAACCAATCCTGACCAAAAGACCAGAACCAGTAGAAATTGTCAAGAAGGAACGAATTTATCATCGAGTGATAAGATCGTTCTAGATATCAACAGAGGGGAAAATAAAACAAAAACAAAAAACAAAAGGGCACGTAAATACTAGGATCTTCCCGGAGAAATATGAAGATGATGGTATAACACTAGTTGTAAGTGCCTTTGGACCATTTCCCAAAAGTCTGGAGAAGAGAGTTGGGGAACTGAAGATCAGGGGATGAGTTGGAACCAAATAGACCACAACACTTATGAGATCAACTAGAATACTTAGAAGAGTCCTGGAGACCTGAAGAGAACCGTTTGGTTTGGCTTGGTTTTATGGTATATCAAGCACTGTAGGTTATTCAATAACAAATCCTTTTTATACATATATATATTAAATATATATGATTTTGTTTGGTTTGGTTTTATGCTATATCAAGCACTGTAGGCTATTCAATGACAAATCCTTTTTATACATATATATTAGATATATGATTTCTAAACACATTTTGTTGATAACACTTTTAAACAAGCCTAAGCTATTTTTTTCATACAGTTAAATGGTTTCACTTGTATTTAATACAAACAATTTTATTTATTATTGATCATTTGTTTACACAAAGTTTAACGTTTTCAGGTATTACTATGTATCACTAACAATTCAATTAAGTATCAATCATTTCTTTACAAATGATCAAACAGTTCTACTTCAAGCGATTCAATCTAGCATAAGCTATTTGTTTGCACTCAATTTACATGTCAAACAGTTCTGTTTGACTCATAAATTGGACTCTTTCAGGTGCCACCATTCCCAGGCAGAGTGGACCAGGGAGCGACGGCAATGAAGGAGTACTCTGCGTTCCCCAAAGCTCCAGCATTACTGGAGCCTCAGATTGTTTAATGTCATTCAGGACACTCATCGGGTTGACTGAGTGGGGAGATCATACCTTTTTGCAGAAATGCAGTTTGTGTATTCTACTACCTCAGCCGATTGAGTCAATTGTGTAAGAAACTGAAATTTGACCATACTGCCAAATGGCATATGCATAAAACAGAATTGGTCCTAGAAAATACGACGCGCAAATTTCAATGGGTTTTTGAAATGCAGATTGCTTCACAGTTTTTAAAAGAAAGCCGCGGCCTCTCAGATCTTCCCGGTTGATTTTAATCTCTTTTTTTTTTTTTGATTATTGCTGAGAAATATCATTTTTAAGTATTTAATCAATGTATGAACATCTTCTTTTTTAAGTAAAGGAATTATATTGCGAATTGGATCACCATGACCAGAAAGTCCGGCGAACACTTGCACGCGACATATGGAAACACTGGACAGCAAAGGTCGAAAGAGCTGTCCAGTGTTTCTGTAAGTCGCGCGCAAGTATGTAATCAAATATAGCAAAATCATATCTAGAACGATGTCGCGGAAGATCTTTAGTCTTTCAAGATTGTTCAAGCAAGATGCGGAAGGAAATTCAATTTCCGCACATTTCCAAACAAGAGTCATCTCCAGTTGGTCAAGAACTTTCAAGCTCATGACACCTGTGACGATCGTAAGGCAATGGGTTCTTCATCATCTGGGCCACTGATCCCCCAGGAGGAGTGTATCAACAACTTTGCATGCTGCATTCAACAGCGCCTTCAACTTCTGGTGCATGTACTCTTAGGCTTCTCTTAATATTTTTGTTTCATGTTTAGAGAATAAATAGTTGCAGTTCTAAACCTTTCAATAAATATAATTTTCATTATTCTATCACAGTAGTCCTTGGTTTGCGCCTGATGATTCTGTTTTAAAAGAATGAAATACACGGTAAAAATTCCTTTATCCAAGCCAGAAGTTCAGACCAAGAACTTATTGAGAAGAAAATTAAACTTGCTATCTTATGGATTTTCCTGTTCTAGTAGATCATATATTGAACCCTCCACCCAACAAAAATACTAAATAAACTGGATAGATACCTGGACCTTGCCTGAGAAATGCAGAGGGTATGGAACAAGAAAGAAAAAAGAATTTCAGTCATAGTTGAAGCTCTTGGAAGTCTGTAACGATTTCAAGCTCAAGTTTTTCAACAAATCTAAAAATAGAATAAGACCAACATGCGTCATAATTTTCAAATATAACATTTCTCTATTTTACCGCAAAAATATTGCGGGTCTGAATATCAGTGATCTCCTGTCCTAATCAGTATTAGTCTAGCAGTCAAAGAGGACAGACACTATATACTAAAATCACTGAATCCAAAATATCAGTCACAAATTTCGCTTGCGATATCCAAGTTTTAACCTTAAAGAAATTCAGGACTGACACGCAATAAGCAATAAAAAAAAAAAAAGAATGCTAAAAATGTTTATGTACAATCTACATGTACAACAATCAATAAACAAACAAAAACTTATTTTGTAAATTATCATTACCAAAAATATATTTAAAAAGACACTGCCTGTTCAAATCAACCTCCTGTTATTTGCTTAACTCTTTCCTTGTTTTATTTCATAATTTCCTTAATCATTTACCTTTTGACAGTGCTTGAAAGACTCCTATCAAGCCACATTTTGCTATGAACACGTGACTCATATATTGATAAATTCACGCTGCTCTCATTACAAGTCCTGAAGAACAAGGAATAAACAAGCGACCTGAAGAATGGAAACTGTCAAGATCACAGCATTCCTAAGATTGCCTTGAATACTGAGAATAATCCTAGAGAGTCGAGAAGACTTGCAGCACCAATTAGAGCTAGTGCGAAAAAGTTGCAATGAGTAAAAAGGTTTGGTTTCTTGGCATATCAACATTCGTGGGTTATTTAATGCCAAAACCATCCTTCTAGAAGATGCTATTTAACCCATAGCTG
Organism: Sepioteuthis lessoniana; assembly: GCA_963585895.1. Lineage (NCBI taxonomy): Eukaryota > Metazoa > Mollusca > Cephalopoda > Myopsida > Loliginidae > Sepioteuthis > Sepioteuthis lessoniana. The sequence goes on along the minus strand of CAUZXS010002570.1, from coordinate 23,526 downwards.
GGAGGTTAAGGGGGTTCATACCTTTCCCAAGGGTAGTTGCCCGAAAGTGAACATAACAGCGCGACTGGAGATCGAACTTGAGAACTACGATTCCACAGTCCAGCGCTTTAACCATTACACTATGAGGACTCCCCCAATAAATGACTGCACTAATATCTTTGGGAAAGGTATGAATCCAATTATTCTCCCTCCAGCTAAACCTACAAGCATACATACGTAGTTTATCCAGTATTTTCCACCAGGCCATTCAATTGATGTCATTTACCATGACCTAACGGATTAACATTTAAAATTTCGATTCTGTGTTTTGAAATTCCTTGTAAATATAAGCATCTCTCTTTATAGTGTTACTTGTCAATCAAGTGACCTTGAAGTTCTTACTGCAGTAACCCCACGTTTATTAAAACAGCCCCACCAACAAAAAACGACTACTATTACACAACAATGTCCAGACATCAAACTATGTCTAGGAGATTGTAAAAAACATAAGAACATAAATCATCTCTGACTTCAAACAGGTAACCCAATCCAGACCAGAAGGGAAAAAAATTGAACTTTTAGTCTTCTTGCATCGTGACATGATAATATTGAAAAAAAAAAGGTGAAAAACCGGAGAAGTATCTCAAATTTGTCAGAAAACTGATAAAAAATCTTTTTTGGAATATGAAGGTGACATTTATGACAATTGTTGTTGGGGACGATTTCAAGATGGCTGGCTGGGGAAACAGGGAACCTGGGTAAAAAAATTCCAGATCAGTGGGTAGCGAACGTTCTATGAGAGTGGGTACTCGTATTGGCGATAATCTTCTAAAAATACAATAAAATAGATTAATTAATCAATAGATAAGTAAACAAAAATATTTTTTTAAATTTTAAATTCCTCCATGTACTCATAGAAATTTTTCAGCATTAAATTTGTTCTCTGCCAACACTGACCGCCTCGTTTTTAAAAAGAAAATGGTAGATCTCGTACAGTCATTATGAATAAAGATTTTCGCCAGAAAACTGACACCGAGCGAAAAAAAAACAAAAAAAAAACTCTCAAGCTTGTACTAAGAAATAAGTTTTTTACACAAATCTCTCGTGTCTACGGAAAAAAATACTTGATTGGTTGATTCTAGCGTCATGGATTATTTTGTGCCAAGAGGTTGAGAAAATTCCGTACATTGTATATTTATAACTACATTTTTTGCGTACTTGCTTTGTTTGCACTCAGTTAAGTGATATCAAGTATTCCTATCTGATACAAATACAGTTATTGGCTTTTAAGTAATCTTTTCTATTATAATCTTTTCTTTGTAAAGTTATGCGTTATCAAATAGCAATCAGCCCAGTTAGCTGGGGCTACAAAATACACTGCAACTCTGCACAGGTGTAAGACCACCTCCAAGCAAGTGTCCTGGATATGACACTGAACAATCTGATGGTGAGGCTCCAGTAATACTCGAGCTTTGGGGAATATGGTGTACTCCTTCATTGCCATCCCTCTCAGGTCCACTCTTACCCGGAGTGATAGCACCTAATAGGGTCCTATCTATGTATGAAATAGAACGGTTTGACATTTAAAATGCGTGCAAACCAATGACTTGAATCAAATTACCTGAAATAGAACAGTTTGATCATTTAACTGTGTTGACAAACGACTGAAGTTTAGTTGAATTGGTTTGGTTTGGTTTGGTTTGGTCTAGTTTTATGGCACATCAACCGTGGTAGGTTATTTAATGCCAAATCCATTTTTATACATATTAGCATTTTTATTTCAAAAAATTCAGTTTAGCATAACTACAGTTTTCGTTCACACACAGTTAAATGTAAAAAACAGTTCTATTTCAAATAATTCAGTTTAGCATAATTACAAAGTTTAAATGTCAAAAACAGTTCTATTTTAAACAATTCAGCTCAGCACAAGCACAAAGTTTAGTTCTATTTGACCCATAGATAGGACATTATCAGGTGCTACCACTCCGAGCCAGAGTGGACCTGGGAACAATGGCATTAAAGGAGTACTCTGTATTCCCCGAAGGTCGAGTATTACTGAAACCTCACCATCAAATTGTTTTGCGTCATTTCCAGGACACTTGTAGCGCGGCAGGGGGAGTCTTACTCTTCTGCAAAGATGCAGTCGGTGTATTTTGCAGCTTCAGCTGACGGGGCCATTAATTGAATTGTTTGTGATACATAGCAATACTCGTAATTATTTAACTTTGTTGATATATTCACAGATCATATATATCTAATATATATGAATAAACACAGTTGTATAGTTTAAAGGACTCCTATCTAATACAAATATCTGCATGGTGTGAAGAAGTTATTTCTATTTTAATAATAGCCATTTGTTTGCCTATATTTATATGCTTTCAATTAACTAACCACGATCCTTAGTAAACAATTATAGCTTCAAGTTATTATTCTTTATACAGATAATTTGCAGTTTTATAATTTCAAGTATTCCTATCAACACAAATAATTTGCCAGCGATTATATAGTTTCATGTAACTAATAATAATCCTTATTAAACAATAATAGCTTCAACTAACTATTCTTTATACAAATAATTACATAAAGTACGATGACTTCCAGTATTGTTATTGAATACGAATAACAAAAAAGATTTGAGCCAAGGACTAATATAAAAAATTGTTTGTGTAAACTCTTTACAACTGAACGTCCTGCTAGTGAGGCCTAGAATACGATGACTGTTGCCCTCATAGATGCGTGAGACCTCTCTCCAAAATTGATATCCTGAGTTCGACACTAAACTGCATCTGGTGGTCAGATTCTTGTTCTGGAATTTTGGAATTGTAAAGTCAGTCATACTTGCAGTTCTTTTCAATGTATCTACGACTTTTTGTTTCGTAAAACTCGCCGATTACTCCCTTGAAATGGGTGTCCTAGGTATAACCCTAAAATGGTTCGAATAGTGAGGCTTCAGTTCTGGCGTTCACCAATTGTTTTACCAATTGTTTGCTGTTTTATTTCCTGGCGTCTGAAGCCCCCCCCCATTAGGGGAATGCCGACGGCGCCGAAGGTATTTTTGGATTTTGCCGGACGCGTTTGGGCTGCGACCCTGCATCCGGACCCACTTTAAAAAAGGCCCTGTGTCGTACTTGTCCGGTGGTGGGACGGAGAACAAATAAAGTTCTGGCGTTCTGGCGAGTGTATAATATTCCTTTGTTGTGGTTATTCCATGGTCCACTCTGACCTGGAGAGAGAGAGTACCAGTTAAAGTCTCATTCGACAAGCGATGGCATAGACTGCTTTTGGTAGGCTATCGATCATATGGAAGTCTGATCTAGCCGACGAAATAAAAAAGATTTGAATCCAGAGTTTTTCCTTCTCATAGACTGGTTGCCATACCAGCGTTAAAGAAGCCAGTCTTCCCTACAATTTACCCTTAGCTGGAGGAAGGATACTTGGATTCATAACTCTCTCAAGGGTATGTGAAATGTAGTCTCATCCAAGATTTGAACTCGTGTTGCCATGTCCATTTCTCACGACGATAACCATTACACCACGAACGCCTCCATGTAAGTATGTTAATACAAATTTCATAAAACACTATAAATATTCTTTCCAGTTACGGTATCGATTTTATAGTATCCGCCAGAAATTGGTTAATGAATCTCCCATAATTAATTGGTTCCCTTGTACTGTCAACCCGATCTTGAGTCATGTCAAAAACAGTTCCATTTCAAACAATTCAGTTTAGCGTAAGTTTGCAATTTAAATGTAAGTACACAGTTTAATTGTCAAAAATATTTCTATTTCAAGCTATTCAGTTTAGTCAAACAGTTCTAATTCAAACAATTCAGTTTATCATAAGTACACAGTTTAGTTCTATTTAACTTATAGATAGGGCCCTATCAGGTGCTACCAGTCTGTGCCAGAGTATACCAAGGAACGATGGCAATGAAGGGGAACTCCGCATTCTCCAAAGCTCCAGCATCACTGGAACCTCACCATCAGATTGTTTAGTGTCATTGCCAGGTCACTTGTTGGGAGTCTTACCCCTCTACAGAGGTACTGTCGGTGTATCCTACAGCCCCAGTTGACTGGTCAATTTAAAATCTAGTTTTATAAGTATGTGTATATGTATGGTGTTGGAAGACGTTTACCAGGCTGTAATTTTCTGACATGCAGAGTAATTTTAGAGATAAAATCAATATGATTGTTTTCCGCTGGACAAATTCAAGAAAAATGCCTTAGAAATAAACAAGAAAAATGCTTTTGAAGACCATATGCAATATCTGATGGACCGTTTTTCAAAATCCTATTCCAAATTCGGAAGTGGTTGTCCTCATGGTGTAATGGTTAAAGTGATGAACTGCGGAATCGTAGTAAGCGAGTTCGTACCCCAATCGCGCTATTACGTTCACTTTCGGACAAATACCCTTGGGAAAGGTATGAACCCCCTTATCCTCCCAGCATGGATTAAATAGTACTACTACTGTTCTTCTAGGAGAATAGCTTTGGCATTAAATAACCTACAAAGGTTGATATGCCATTAAACGGAGGTGCCCGTGGTGTAATGGTTATCGTCGTAGGAAATGGACACGGCGGCTCGAGTTCAAATCCAGGACGAGACTGATTGCATTTCACATGGCACTAATACCCTTGGGAAAGGTATGAATCCAATTATTCTCCCTCCAGCTATGGGTAAATAGTAGGGCAGACTAGCTTCTTCAGCCTTGGTGAGGCAACTAGTCTAGGAGAAGGAAAACTCTGAATTCAAACCTGTTAAACTTCGCTTAAAAATTGACCTTGTGTCATATCCTGCCCGAGCGGAGGGGTTGAGTAAATATGGATATGCCATTAAACAAACAAACAAACCGAATTCGAAATCAGCCGATCAAAAATTATAGTTACGTTTACTCCAGCTCGAGTGTTAGCATTTATTGAAGCCAATATTCTAGCGAAGGCCACAAATCTAGAAGTGTTCAATGCGTTGGTGTATCTCAGTAGTATGCTGGCAGGAGACGGCTTTCTTGATTCTGAAATGTTCTTACATATCCGGAAGGCATCTGATGCTTTTACAAAGCTGTAAAAGAGCATTGGTAGACGCGGCATCACCAGAACGACGAAGGTCTCTATTTATTGTGCATGCAAATTTTCTGCTTTGATTTATTCATCAGAAACATGGACAGTTGACTGCAGGCATCTTCGAGTTTTGGAACGTTTACATCAAAAATACCTGAGGCGTATACGTATTTTGAAATGGCAAAGCAATACACCGGACACTGAAATTTTGAGCATGGCTGAAGGCACAAGGATAGAGTCTTTAATTATAGCAATTCGAATAGCATGGACAGGACACGTGCGTATGAAAGACCAAAGTCATCAACATAAGACTATATATATATTGTTTTATGCTTATTTGTTTTTTACTTATTTTTTGATTATATATATATATATATATATATATATATATATATTTGGATTATATATATATATATATATATTAAAAAGATAAAATATATTTTTGCCCAGTCGGCTGGGGCTTTAGAAAACACACCCTGCATCTATGCCGACGGGTAAAATGCCCCCTCTAACGAGAGTCCTGTATATGACAATAAAACATTTGATGGCGAGGCTCCAGCCTTGAAGATTTGGGGATTGGGGAGTTCCCCTTTATTGCCCTTGCCCCCATGTCCTCTAAGAGCCGGAGTGGTAGCATCTGATAGGGTCCTATCTGTGGGTCAAATAGAACAAACTAAGTGTGCAAACAAATGCTCATGTTAAATTTTGATTGTTATAGAAAAATACTTGAAACTATTCAAGTGTGTGCAAAAAAAGAACTCAGACTAATTTAAGAAAGTTTACAAAATGCGTTTACAAAACACGCATATTTGATTATATGTATAAACAGGCTTTGACATTAAATAACCTTCAATAGTTGATATGTAACATAGCCAGATACGAATACGGGAAATAGACATATTCATTCCGGTACGCAAAACGTTCATTATGTCCATAACGCACATAGATAACATAGGAATCCCGAAACACGAAAAACACTTACGACTTCTTAGTTCAGGTACGAAACTCTTTTATTACCTTTGAGTTAAAAGGTTTTTCGACATAAGGAAGCGAGATACACCTGACTTTTACATCTGCCCCAAACCACGTGCGCACCCGACACAAGACCACGGCGAGCAAGCGAAAGTCAACCGCTCTTCTCCCGAAGCAGAACTCCACTTACTGACTTTTCTCAAAATCTCCAAAAATCCTCCGCGCACGCTTCCGGTGCATGACGTCATTCACATCCCTCCGGTCAGAATTTTCTATCTGAGATTTTTATTTTGTCATATCTGAATGACACATCCTCCCCCCGCGCGCGTCAACACCTGCGCTCAAGTTTGCACCTAACTAACCCATGCACTGAGCCGAAAGGTTCTCAGCCTAACTAAACCCAAAGGCAAGATATATAAAAGGAAATCCCTCGGCCATTATATTACAGATATACCATAAAACCAAACCATATCAAATCATATATATTTGATATGTATAAAGAGGATTTAGCGTTAAATAACCTACAATACTTGATATACCATAAAACCCAACCCAATCAAATCATATATATTTAATATATATGTAGAAAGAGGATTTGGCATTAGTTGTCTTAATTTCTGAGACGAAGCTTGATGACTAAGGGTTTTCAGACTATTGTCTTCATCTTTATTGTTATTTCTACAACGTTTCGGTCGATATGTCCTTTTTCAGGTGTTTGTCGAACTTGGGAACCATCAGGAACTTCGAAATACGTCCTTTATTGAATCCACGAGGGTCGCCTGTTCTTATTCCGTTTGCCATAACCAGGTACAAGTGTTAAGTATTCCTGTATTGTTACTCGCCTGCAGTCAGGATTGAATCTGCAACCTACAGATGATTGTCTCCTGAGAAGCTTAGAGAAACAATGCCTATAACCGTTACGTTATGTGTCCTGCAGTCGACCTCGTGGATTCAATAAAGGACGTAGTTCGAAGTACCGTGAAGGTTTCCGAGTTCGACAAACACCTGAAGAAGGCCGGAGGACATATCGGCCGAAAGGTTGTAGAAATAACAATAAAGGATTTGGCATTAAATAACCTAAAATGGTTGATATGCCATGAAACCAAACCAAACGATATCAAAAAATATTTTTCGAAATTTATCAAGCAAGTGTCCTTGTGGTGTAATGGTTAAGACGCTGGACTGCGGAATCGTAGTTCGCAAGTTCGATCTCCTGTCATACTATTACTTTCACTTTCGGATGAATACCTTTGGAAAAGGTATGAGCCCCCTTATCTTCCCAGCGATAGGTTAAATAGTACCAAACTGTTCTTCTAGAAGGACGGATTTGGTATTAAATAACACAAGAAGTTTGATATGCCATTAAACAAACGAACATCAAGTGTCATTTAATACCAAAGACATCCTTGCAGAAGCACAGTGGTGGTACTACTTAACCCATAGTTAAGGGGGTTCAATACCTTTCCCAGGGGCATTACTCCGTAAGTGAACGTCATAATACGACTAGGGTTTGGACTCTTCTATTATGATGTCGCAGTCCAACACGTTAGCCACGACGCCGCGAGAAATTCCCCCAATACTTTTCGTATTGAGCAATGCTTCATTTCTTGTTGTTACCGCTGCGAGTATATTCTACAATTACTTATTTCAATATATCATCATCATGTCGTGCTGGTAGCACGGATATCCCCGACCCTCTCTCGCCACTTTTCCCTATCGTTCATCGCCTCAGGCAGGTCTTCTGGACAACATCCCGTATCCTCACATAGTTGCTGAATGTATGTTCGTACTGGTCGTCCTGCTTTTGCACGGCCATGTGTGGGGGTCCATAGAAGTACATCACTTATGAGTTAGTCCCTGCTTCTCCAGCAGTGTCCTGCATGTCTGGTTCGTCTAACTTGGATAGTTTTCGTGATAGGAGGCAGGTGGCCGTACAGTTGGTGTCTTGTGGGGTGTTGCCGCCAGGACTTGTTCAAGATTGCTCGCAGCATTCTGGTGTAATTGCCGTCAAGCTTCTTCTCCAGCCGTTTTGTTAGAGTCCATGTAGTGCATCCATATAGCAATATCGAAGCGACCGCTGCCAGGAAGAAACTGCGTTTCATTTTATCGGTTCGGTCTGATTTCCATATAATCGATAGCCTATTGATAGCTGTCCAATATATATATATATATATATATATGTGTGTGTGTGTATGTGTGTGTGTGTGTGTGTGCATGAGAAGTGTGACTTCTGTTCACTGAGTTTATTGCTTGATGATCTAACTTCTTTGTATAACTGTCATCTATGGCAAAACTATTTTGTTTTATTTTCACTTCGTTTTATTTTATTTTAAACTCCTTTTTTTTTCTTTCTACTTGATCTTATTGTTGTTATTGTTGCTCTTCTTCTTCTTCTTCTTCTTCTTTACTACTACTACTACTACTACTACGACTATATCTTTGATTAGTTTATATGTATGTTAATGTGTACGTGCATGTGTCTCTGTGTCTGTGTCTGTGTCTGTGTCTGTGTGCATGTGTCCATTTTGTTAAAAGTTTGCACTTACCGAATTATTTACGACCCATTCTGTAATGAGACAATTTACTACCAGTTCCACGAGAGACACGTGCTTTTAACGCATCGCCAGTCTTTACATCTGCGCACGTCGTAATTTGTATCGCGATAAGAAAGTTTCCGGTTAACTGTGAAGTTCCATTTAGTGTTCGTTGCAACCAGCTACGAAATAACTGTTCTTGTAAGCCTCGGCTGTCGAAAACTTGTGAATATTTAAGAACAAAGGGTAATACACGTCAAATATATTGAAAGGCGAGCACAACGCACAGAGACAGGAAATGGCTTTACTGTGAAAGAAAACCGTTGTGTGTACAAAGATACGTGTGTCTGAGTGTTCGTCTATCGACACGTGCGTCTGTGCGTCTCATTGTGCGTCACATATGCGAGTTTAAATTCGTGTTAGTGGATTCAAGTGTGTGTGTGTGTGGGTATTTGGTATTGATTTAAGTTGTTTAACCTGATAAAAAAGAGCAGAATAGGACACTTTACTGTGGCGTAATGGTTAACAAGTTAATCTTGCCATTCAAGAGTTGTGTGTTCGATCCTCACGAGATGATCCATTCTTGTTACTTTTTGCCGAATCAATATTCAGTTTGAAGGGCGTTTCTCGCGGTGAATGTGAATTTACCCAACCCCACCGCCATCACCAGGATGCGACACAAGGTTAAGGGGATTTTTAAGCGGAGCACAGCTGGTTTGAATTCAGAGTTTTCCCTTTTTCTATACTGGTTACCTTACCTAAACTAAAGAACCGAGTCTGCCCGACTATTTCCCGATAGATAGGCCAGAAAGCTATTAGTATTTGATAAAATTACTTGAACTATATAATTGTGAACAAATTTTTAAAATTAGATTGGAATATTTAATTGAGTAAATTTAATTTTTAGCAAATTATTGAATAGGAAGTTGCTTGAAGCCATCAAATTGTTTTCAAATCAATGGTATTAGATAGGTTTTGTTTCTTTGTTTAATGGCATATCAACTCTTTTTAGGTTATTTAATACCAAAGCCATTCTCCTAGAAGAACAGTAGTGGCACTATTTAACCCATAGCTGGGAGGATAAGGGGGTTCATACCTTTCCCAAGGGTATTTACCCGAAAGTGAACGTAATAGCGCGACTGTAATACGAACTCGCGTACTACGATTCAGCAGTCCATCGCTTTAACCATTACACCACGAGGACCCCCCCCCAGGTATTAGATAGGAATGCTTGAAACAATATAACTGTTTGTAAATTAATAGTATTGAATAGGAATACTTGAAACCATATAACTGTGTGCATTTACCTGTATTCAGGTTGCCCAGGGGGATTGGGCTGTAGAATATACCGACTGCATTTCTGCAGAAGGATAAGACCCTCCCCCACAATGAGTGTCCAGGATATGACTCTAAACAATCTGATGGTGAGGATTTACAAATGCTCGAGTTTTGGGGAATGCGGAGAACCTCTTCATTGCCATTGCTCCCAGGTCCACTCTAGCCCGGAGTGATAGCACCTGATAGGGCTCTATCAATGGGTCAAATAGAACTAAACTGTGTACTTATGCTATACGGAATTGTTGGAAATTAAACAGATTTTGTATGCTTAACTAAATTGTTCGAAATAAAACAGATTATTTGTATAAAAATGGATTTGTCATTAAATAACCAACAAAGATTGATATGCCATAAAACCAGACCAACCAACCAACCAACCAACTGTATTCAGGAATTAACACCTGAATCTATTATTGTTTATAAATGACTATTATATAATAATAGTCTCTTAAAATCGTGTTAGTGCTTCAAAATTATCGGCGTTAGATAAGAATACTTGAAATTATGTATTTACCCAACCGTTCGACATGAGTAGAATTCGACACAAAGTAATTTTTCAAGCGGAGTATCCCTGGTTTTAATTCATAGTTTCCTTCTCCTAAATTGGTTATCTTACGTAATAGATTGTTGATATACATTGACAGATGTTGTTGTTGTTGTTGCTATTGATGTTATTCTTCCTCTTTACTACTACTACTACTACTACCACAGCTACATGTGTTTGATTAGTTCATATATATGTTATTACATGCGTGCATGTGTTTGCGAGCATTTGTATATGTATGTCAATTTTGTCTATTGAAAAAACTTTCAAACCGTTGAACGGTGGGAAGATACCGTGAGTCAACTCAGTTTAATAGGCGGATAATGGCACCCGAGATCAGATTGAGAACTTGGCTATGATTGGATAATCTGAGTTAATTGATCGAGGGTTTCGAGAAGTTTAGAAGTTAGGGATGAATTAATCAGTTACCAAGGATTGTTCGAAAGGGGCAGATAACTTCTTCCATGCTCGTTACTCCACGTAAAAGACGTAACGCGTGAAATAAATGTGTTGTAAGAAATATAAACACAAAGATAAGAATGATAACCACGTTGTTTCTTCTTAGCCTAGAAGAAATAAAAACAATTCAGGTGACAGCAACGAACAAGACTACGAGAGAAGACACTAAAGCGCGACATGTGCCAACAACAATAGGAACAAAGATGGACGATAGAAAACAGACTCAGTAACAACCAAAAGACAAAATTATGTGCAAGTAAGAGTACGGGGTGGATTCAATAAGTTTCCAGACTTTTTTTGACGGAACCTCTCTGAAACTGGTAGACAAATTCACCTACCTAGGAAGCAGTGTCTCATCAACCGAAAAAGACATCGACACACGGCTAACGAAAGCATGGACTGCTATCAATGCTATCAGGCTTTTACCCTCTTTCGAGGGGGGTTGGGTTAATCGCCCGGCGCCTGAGGCGCCCCTAATAAGGGGAATACCGAAGGGGCCGTAGGCCTTTTTTTGGAAACGCCGGGCGCGTATGGGTTGCGGCCCTGCGCACTGTCCCACCAAAAAAAAGGCCTTGTGCCACACTTGCTCGTTCGGTGGGGCGAGTAACAAATACCGCTATCAATAGGCTATCGATCATATGGAAACGACCGAGAAAATGAAACGCAGTTTCTTCCAGGCAGTGGTCGTGTCTATACTGCTGTATGGATGCACTACTTGGACGCTAACAAAACGGCTGGAGAAGAAGCTAGACGGCAATTACCCAAGAATGTTGCGAGCAATATTGAACAAGTCCTGGCGGCAACACCCCAAAAGGCACCAACTTTACGACCACCTGCCTCCCATCACGATAACTATCCAAGTTAGACGAACCAGACATACAGGACATTGCAGGAGAAGCAGGGACGAGCTCATCAGTGATGTACTCATATGGACCCCCACATATGGCCAAGCAAAAGCAGGATGACCAGCTAGAACATACATACAGAAGCTATGTGAGATACGGGATGTAGCCCAGAAGACCTGCCGGAGGCGATGGACGATAGGGAGAAATGGCGAGAGAGGGTCAGGGATATTCGTGCTTACGGCATGACATGATGATGATGATGATGATGATTGCTATACATCCTTTGAGATGACTCACCAATTTTTATGATTTCAGGTTCAAATGAATAACAACAGCAGGAATTGAAATACAACCTACTAAAGCCTGATTGTCACAGCTGGTGAATTTCAAAAATACAATCTGGACGTGAGGACACTTTAGAAGAACGATATGATCTTCGTAAATGGACAATATAAAAGTTACTGTACCAAGGCTAAAGAGCCTAATCTGACCTATTATTTACCCATGGTTAGGGGGAGAACAGCTGTGTTTATGCTTTTCCTAAGTGAATTAACACAAAATAGAATGTAAACAGCTTCGTCCAGGATTTTAACTCGGGTTTTTTTTTTCTTACGACGATAACCGTTAAAATAAGGATTCCTCTCGTGTTATATTGGTTAGCAGACCATTTCTAATGAATTTGATTTCCAGTGGGTGCTCCATATTATTAGCCTTGAGTCAAACAAATCTAAACTCATAGAGCTAACGCTCAAAGCAACCCTTCCAAGCTCGACAGCTGCTGCTTTCAAATTCCAGTAAATAAACTCTCTAGTTATAATTACAGCGAATAAGACGCAGTGCCATATTGACACAGAATTAGTTCCATGCGAAACGTATGCGTCTTGCATAAGACCCTAAATGGTACTACCACTCTGGATCAGAGTGGAACTGGGAGTAATGGCAATAAAAGAAAGAGTTCACTACCACTTTCAGATTTCCAGAACTGGAGCCTCACCATCAGATGCAGTTTAGTGTTATACCAAAAACACTGACAAAAATCAAGTTTCAGCAAAGATTACTTTGCAGAAATGTAAAGACCTCCATCTACTTGCACTGCCTCAGTGGGGATAATATGCCTTGTTAAATGCGTGTCACAGTGGTTAATAGAGAAAAGACCGAGTTAAGACGCACCAAGTTCAAACCACCGTCCCATATCCACTGTACCTTGAATACTATTACTACCACAGTTAACCATGAAAAAATTAAATTCTCACAAAGAGTATGAGGAAGCCAAACGCCTAGCTTGCTCACTTTTCCGATTTTTTTCTAGTGGCAACAGAGTGGGGATTGGGATGTGTTGACGTCAACTGCTAATTCTCGAGTAATTTTGAGCGGATTGCATTCCGCTAATTCTCTTACAGCTGACTAAGTCGGTGGTTACTCGGTCGAGACTGCCTGACATGGATGCCGAGGAAGCTCAGCATTCACGTCACGGGGCCGACCCTCCTCGAGCCTCAGGAGGTCGTCCACTCAGGCTCTAACACTCCTTGGAGGGGCTAGGTTTATCACTTGGCGCCTGAAGCGTATCTTTTAAGGGGAATGCCGACGCGACCTGCGGCATTTTGGGCAACGGCTAAGCGCCAGGACCCACCTTAAAAGGCCTTGGGCCACACTCGACTGATTGGTGGGGCGCGAAACAAATACAATTCTCTTAAAGCATCTAGATCGAAGTCTGATTAGCGTCCTGGTCTGGGTTCATCTCTCAATGACGTATCGCTAGAAGAAAGGGGGTGTCCTCGTGGTGTAATGGTTAAACCGATAGACTGCTGAATCGTAATAAGCGAGTTCGAACTCCGGTCGCGCCATTAAGTTTCACTTTCGGACAAATACCCTTAGGAAAGGTATGAACCCCCTTATCTTCCCATCTATGGGTTAAATAGTACCACTACTGTTCTTCTAGAAGAATGGATTTGGCATTAAATAACCTACAAAGGTTGATATGCCATTAAACAAAGAAACCAAACCAAGCCTGAACAAAACTTTAAAAACCACTTTTGGACTCGACAGTCAGTAAGGACACTTAGAACATAAACACCAGAAATTTTCAAAGCTGTTTCTGTGGAGATTTTTTTATTCATAATCTCCCATAATATTTCATGTCGAATATCCATTTTCAGTTTGTCTATTTTCTAGACGTGAGATCATAAATTAAATTATGATACGCACTCTTTCACTACTCAAATAAAAATAACTGATGAGTCTCATTGGGTGCCCCATTCAATCGGCCTTGTGCCACATCGAAGTAAAGAGCTTCGTAAATTACAAATTACAAATAAAAATAACTAATGAAGATATTTTTTAATCAGGTAACTTCCGGTTGCGTTCAAAACCTTGAAAGTTTAAAATGCATAGTTACAACTGACTTTAAAAAGAGAAATAATTCATGACGCAACCCAATATTTACATGTATATGTGTATATGTGTGTGTGTGCAGATGAGCATAAAAATCATTTAAAAGCTATGGGATACAACAAAGAGTGCTCAAATGCTGACCAGCAGAACAGTATAAAAACTAACAGTCTTTATGATCTCACCTTCTTACTATCGTTTCATGATTATGAATTTCATATTTCTTCCATAGAATAGAAGACATAATCATCAGACGACTGTAAGTTTTATTCTATAGATGACAAATCGAATTTATTACATATATATATATATATATATATATATATATATATTGTCATTTAAAGACAGACTGTTTCGTATAATCACAACTCTTCAGTATGGCTGGACATGCTTCAAGCTGGGATCGAAACCCGGCTGGCTATGTGTCGGTCAGATATCACATCACTTGGTAAGTGAAGGAATTTCTTTCAGGTATATATTTTCAGATACGCTATCGGTATAGTTCGTGTATGTGATAGCCGGCAATTCCTCACTGGGGGGAGCATATATATTGTCTTCCATATAAATATATATATATATATGTATATATATATATATATATATATATATATATATATATATATATATTGTCATCCACAGACAGACTGTTTCGTTCTATCAGAACTCTTCAGTGTGGCTAGACACGCAGGACGCTCGAAGCCGGGATCGAAACTCGTCCAACTTTACGTTAGACTAAGTTTCAGACCTGTCGGCCACCAAGCCGACCACGTTGGCTAAGGGAATTTTAAGGTATTTATTTTAGCAACAGCAGCAGCAGCCTTTGTTTACATTTTTTTTAATACCCATCGGCTACCAGAGTGCTCAATTCTTACGAAGAGTTTTGCATTACGCTAGTGGCGGCCGACAATTCCTTCGCCAGTGTGCTCAACCCCGAGTATATATATATATATATAATGAATTCTAGAAGACCAGTACATGAAGTTTCATATGGACAGAAATATAAAAAATAAAAATGGCTACTTAAGCGTATTTATGGAGTCAGTTATTTGTCACGAGGTAAGGTGTTTGTATATATAAGTGTAGTTTTTATTATTTTCCATTATATGTTTGGAGTGTAATTTGCTCTTTTTTATTTTGAAGTAATATATATATATATATATATATATATATATATATATATATATTTATATAGCGGTTAGAGTGTTCGCCAATGGCCCGGGAGACCTGGGTTCAATCCCAGGTCGAGTCATACCAAAGACTTTAAAAATGGTACTTGATACCACCTTGCTTAACACTCAGCATTATAAGGTACGGTTCAAGGGTAAAGTGGAGCAATCCTGGGAATGGAGTAGCGCCCTCCCCTACACCTTGGTGTAGTAGCTATCGAAAAGGGAGCCTTCGGGTCACCCTCGACTATGGTCGCTAACTTTACTTTTTACTTTATATATATATATATATATATATATATATATATATATATATATATATATATTAACCTGCTTTATCTATCTATCTATCTCAGTCTATTTTCATCTATCTATTTATGTCTGTCTGTTCTCAGCGATCAACCTACCAATTATCATTTCTTTTTCTCTTTCTATCTCTCTCTGTCCCTTCCCCTCTCTCTCTCTGTCTCAATCTATCTATCTATCTCCCTCTCTATCTATATATATATATATATATATATATCAGATTGATACAAACGTTTGTACCACTAGAAATGTCTTTGATGAATACTCAGCTCTCCATCGCTTGTGTAATCAGTCGACTCAAGCCTTAGGAAAAACAAAGAAGAAGAAGAAAACAAAAATAAATAATGTTTCAACCTGTGCTTACGGAAAATAGTATTACTCAGCGTGTAAACACTTGTTTTTGTCTTTTCGCTCGACACATGAAAATGTCAGTTTTTAGAAATGATAGTCACTGGTAATGAAAAGTGGATTTATTACAAGGAATCCAAAGGGAAATAACTTTCACACCAAACAATCTACAAGTCAAACGTAAACGGAATCTGCTGCTTAAAAATATCTACTGTTGCAACATGCTATAAAATAGCCTAATATTACCTAATATACATTGCGCAACTGGCTTGTTTAAATAACATTTTCCAAAAGAAAAAAAAGTTTCTTTGGGCGAGGATGTCGACCATTAATGCATATCCAAGTATTGCTTATGTGATCTGGCAAAAGACTATGCAAATAAAAGGGAAACTCCGTTCACAAAAACTGTATTCTCAATCCCTTGTTTCGTTAGTTTTCAGGTCAGAACTTCAATTTCTTGAAGACTATATAGAATAAAAATCAGAATCGTTATTCTCAAAAATAAACAAATTGTTTAGTCGAAAGGTTATCATCATCATCATCATCATCATCTCACGACACCAGCGCGGATATACCCGACTCTCTCTCGCCCTCCCTCCCCATCGTCCATTGCTTCCGGCAGGTCTTCAGGAATACATCCCGTATTTACAAAGAACTGCTGTATGTAGGTTCGAGCTGGTCAATCTGCCTTTGCTCGGCCACGTGAAGGGGTCCACAGGAGAACATCATCTATGAGCTCGTCCCTACTTCTCCAGCAGTTTCCCGCATGCCTGCTTCGTCTAACTTGGGTAGTTTTCGTGATGGGTGGTAGGTGGCCGTACAGCTGCTGCTTTGTGGGCTGCTGCCTCCAGGACTTGTTCAATATTGATCGCAGCATTCTTGTGTAGTTGCCGTCAAGCCTTTTCGCCATCCGTTTAGTTAGCGTCCATGTAGTGTATCCATATAGCAGTATCGACACGGCCGCTGTTGAGAAGCAACTGCGTTTTATTTTATCGGTCAGGTCTGACTTCCATATGACCGATAGGCTATCGATAGCTGTCCATGCCTTTGCTAGTCGCGTGTTGATGTCTGTCTCAGTTGATGAAACACTGCTTCCTAGGTAGGTGAACTTGTCAACTAGTTTCACATAGCTACCGTTTAGTGTGGAGATGTCGCCACTTTGATTAAAGCATATGTATTCTGTCATATGCGCATTGACATGGAGGCCAATGCCTGTAGCGGCTCGTTCTAGACTATGTAGCAGGGTTTCGACTTGGGCAGGTGCATTTGCCAGAAGCGCTAGGTCATCGGCGTAGTCGGCGTCGGTAATTGTTTTTTGCGGGGTGACTTCTGCTTATAATGTTATAGAAAAGTATGAGATTATAGAAATGCACCATTTAGCGGAGATAATGTGGCAGATTATCTATCTATCTATCTATCTATCTCAGTCTGTTTAATTTATTCATATCTATCTATCTCAGTCTATTCATATCTATCTATATATCTATCTATCTGAGCTCAGTCGTCTGGGTTTCTAGAGTGCGCTTGCTGCATCTCTGCAGAGAGGTAAGAACCCCTCACCTAACGAGTGTCCTATATATGACACTAAACTACATCTGATGGTGAGGCTCTAGTCCTGAAGCACTGGGGAATGTAGAGTACTCTTTCATTACTATAACTCCCTGGTTTCCTTCTGACCCATAGGAGTAGTAGTACCTGTTAGGGTCCCATCTATGGGTCAAATAGAACTCTTCAAGTTTTTACTCGGGATTATTATTGATATTAAGTAGAATTATTTGTTTTAAATAGCAATACTTGAAACAATTTAACTGTGGACAATAAAATGATTCGTATTGTTTAGATAGAAATACTTGATAAAAATAGAATTATTGATGTTATATAGCAATACTTGCAACTATTTAACTGTGTCCAAACAAGTTAGCTTTCATTTGTTTAAAAAATAAAGTTACCTACAACTATTTACATAAAGATTTTATACAGAGTTCTCAATATACATGGGACCCATGTGACTATTAATAACTCTACTAATTATAATTTTGCGTTCTTTTCTGTTTCAGATTTAGTATACTTAGTATACTTAGTATTTAGAAATAGTATACTCTGTTATCAATGCTCGATTACAATGCCTTGGACAAGAGAGGAAAAATATTTTGCTTCATTACTAATTTTGAGACAAAATCTTTCAAAACTGGGCAATCAAAATTTCGCAAATCCATTTTTATACAAATAATCAGTTCTATTTCAAACATTTCAGTTTAGCATGAGCATACAGTTTAATTGTCAAAAACATTTCTATTTCAAGCAAATTCATTTTAGTCAAACAACTCTATTTCAAACAATTCAGTTTAGTATAAGTATTGTTTTTCTCCACACAATGTCAAAACAGTTCTATTTCAAACAATTCAGTTTTGCGTAAGTACAGTTTCAATGTTAAAAACAGTTTTATGTCAAAAAAGTCAGTTTTGCATAAGTACGCAATTGAGTTCTATTTGAGCCATTGATAGGACCTTATCAGGAGCTAGCACTCCGGTCAGAGTGGACCTGGGAGCGTTGGCAATGAAGGGGTACTTCGCATTCCCCAAAGCTCCAGCATTACTGGAACCCGACCATCAGATTGCTTAGTGTCATATCCAGGACACGTTGGTGGTATATGGAGTCTGCAGAGGTGCAGTTTGTGTATTCTACATCTCCAGCCGACTGGGCAAGATTGCTTTTTAAGACTCTGATGACAGATGACGATGCTATATGAAATATCATAATAACGGGTTGCATCTATTTTGAGACAATCTGTATGATATGTATGTAAACATATAAACAGGATTTAGCATGAAAAAACCATAAAGAGTTGATATGTCATTTAACCAAATAACCTAATAAAACCTATCTCAGCTTGTTCTTATCTATCTATCTATCTATCTATCTATGTCAACCTGTTCTCATCCCTCTCTGTGGGAGGTCCCTCTTCAGATGAATTCACACCAGAGACCTTTTTGATGACAGGTGTTGACAAGGAAATGGTACGAAGGCTTCTTAGTTGTTTTTTTTTTTTTTTGTTGCGTCATCGATCGCTGAACAACAACCGGTCCCTCCTAACGGATCCTTTTCGCACTTCCTGCCGGCAATAAAATCATAAACCATGTGCACGTGTATTGCCTCAGTATATATGGTGGGTCAGAAGTAGTACAACAATCAGCATAGAAGAAGATAAATAGTGACCATTACTTTGGTCACGTAATGCACACCCCTGTGTTTTGTACAAACGCATATTAATGAACTACTTCAGAGAAGATCGCCAATAAATAAATCCTCCCCACCGATGAAAATGTTTCTAAATTGATAGAGATTCAAATGAGTAAATGGGAATTTCGGACATTTTGTTTCTATAGGCCAGGGATTCTTATATTGATTCCAATTGACCCAATGACGGTGGATAAAATGTATATATACCATTTTACTCCTAGTTTCTTTTTTCACCTGCCGTTATCTGGTGGTCATTCGCTGGAGTCTGAGAGACAGCAAGTGTCCTCAAGTCACCAGGACTCTTCTCAGTATTCTCGTCAATCTCAACAATTTTATAGTTTGAATGGTCTCTTCTCGTCCTCCGATTTCCAACTCTTACAGCCCCATCAGCGAGCGTTTGTCGATCGTTCCAAGCGAACCAATTACAATTAGCATCACCGTCACTTTCATGATCCAAAGTTTTTTTTTTTTTTTTAGTTTAGGGCAAGGACAAAGTACTTATCTCTCTTTTCGTTTTCTTTGATTTTTTACTCTGCGGTCCGCCAGGATGGCTAAGTCCACTAGTCGTCAGGTTCTGCTTTTTTTTTTATTAACCATCACTAGGTCAGGTCGTCTGGCTAAGATTAGATGATCTGTTTTTATCTCAAAACCCCAGAAAATTTTATGCATTTTATTTTCCAGAACGGAATCTGGGTTATGCATATTCCATTTGTTCGTATGGACAAATTTCAATTTATTGCACAGTTCCCAGTGGATCACCTTACCTACCCAGTCATATCTAGTCTTATACGCTTTTTGTGCGAATTTGGTTCATTATGGGATTGATCGTATCACCACATAACTTATAATTGCAATTTTGTTGCGTTTTATCTATTCTTGCTTAGATATAATTGGTCTTTATGGCGTTGTTTTGTGCTATTATCAGAAGGGATTCAGTTTTTCTCTTAAGATTTCCCTTTCTTAGCCATGTCCCAGATTTCTCGAGGGAGATGTCGCTTGTTTGTCGTTTGAAATGTCTATACAGTTGTTTTTCTTCCCATTTTCGTTTGATAGTTATTGTTGTTCAACGCTATCTTCAATGCTGGTAAGTCCACTTCTTCCTTCTTTTCTCGACTGATATAGTCTGTTGACGTCATCTTTGGGATGTAAGGCTTTATGCTTCGTCATTAATTTTCTTGTTCTTTGGTCCATTTGTTTAAGGTCTTCCCCGTCCATTTCAAGAATGGTCCCGAGTATCTTACAAGGGAGACAGCCCAGTTATTTATCCCTTTGATGAGGTTCCCGCTATATAATTTGATTTCGAGTAACTTTTTCTTTATTATTACTATTTACTCCTTTCCGTGTTTTTCACACCAGCGTTAACCGATGGTTTCTTATTACAGTTATCTGCATTCACTTATTATGTGATTGATCATTTCGTCTCTATCACTATATAACCTACATCTGCTGTTTTATTGCGACTTATCTATTTTTGCTTTGATATGATTGGTCCTTATGGCGTTGTTTTAAGCTGCTATTAAAAGCGATTCACTTTCCCTCTTGAGGTTTCCTTTTTTAGCCACGTCCACGTTTTCTCGTGTGAACTTATTATTATTATTATTATTCCAATAAAAAATAGAATTGCAGTCCTACGAAAGACTATACAGAGTAGAAATACAAGAATGGATTATATTTGGACACAGCATATTTATCTGACATTTCCTCGATATTACGTAAAACTAATAAATTCTGTTGGTCATGTAAAATACTGCTGGAGCACTGTAGGTTATCAATACAGTTGTTTTTCTTCTCATTTCTGTTTCTTAGTAATTGTTGTTCTGTTGATCTTTATGTTTCCTGTGCTATTTCCAGTCTCTATAATTAGTCTTTCTTTGCGATTTTTTATGTTGTTTTCAATGCATCCACGCTATCTTCAATGTTGGTAAATCATCTTCCTCCTTCTTTTCTTGATATATGGAGTCTGTTAATGTCATCTCTCTAATATACACCCTTATGCATCATCATCAGTTTTCTTGTCCATTTGTCTGAGTTCTTCCCTTGTCCATTTCAAGAATGGTTACGAGTATCTTACTAGAAGGACAGCCCAGGTGTTAATCCTTTTGAAGAGATTATTGCTACAGATCTTAGTTTCGAGAAGTTTTCTCGTTCGTCGGAGGTGCCCCTCTGTCATTTTTTTTTCTTTCACCTTTATTTGTTTGATGGTGTACACTTCAAATATTTCCAAGAATCGCTAGGTTTCCTTTTCTCCGAGAGTTCTGATTCTTTCCTGATTTGGTAGTTTTTTTTCCTTCTCATTTATTAGTATTGCTCATTTTTCCATGCCTAATCAAATTCGCATATCCTGACTATGTATCCTTATTGTTTGTATATCCCAGTCGGCTCAGGCTGTAGAATACTCCGACTGCACCTCTGCAGAGGAGTAAGACCCCCCCCCAACGAGTGTTCTGAATTGACACTTAACAATATTATGGTGAGGTTCCTGTAATGCTGGAGCTTTGGGGAATGCAGTGTACTCCTTTATTGCCATCACTCCCAGGTCCACTCTGGTCCAGGGTGGTAGCACTCGATAGGGTCCTAACTATGGGTGAAATAGAGCTAAACTGCGTACTTATGCTAAAAGTGAATGGCTTGAAATAGAACTGCTTTAACATTTAAACTGCGTACTTATACTAAATTGAATTGTTTGAAATGGAACTGTTTTTGTATGCAAAACTGAATTTTTGAAATCGAACTGTTTTTGACATTGAAACTGTACTTACGTTAAACTGAAATGTTTAAAACCGAATAGTTTTGACATTTAATTGTGTGTAAACAAAGACTATTCTTATACTAAACTGAATAGTTTGAAATAGAACTGTTTGACTGAACTGAATAGCTTGAAATAGAAATGTTTTTGATAACTAAACTGTTTACTTATGCTAAAATGAATTGTTTGAAATAGAACTGATTATTTGTATAAAAATGGACTTTTCATTACATAACCTATAAAGGTTGAAATACCATAAACCCAAACAGTTTGACGTCATCCATGCATCTTAGATGGTTAATTTTTTTTTTTTTGCGATTTTGTAAATTTGTAGCCTCCGTGTATTTTCTAAGTTTGTAATAGAGTGGCATCATCGCTCTTACAAATTAGTAATGATGATAGCGCATCTCCCTGGATGATACCCCTCTGGATCTTTACCTTATCTAAAGTTTTTTCCTCCTGCAGTCAATTCCACTTTGCAGTTTTTCATATTATTATTATCATTATTATTATTATACTCCTTGCGACTTCACTAGAGTGAGAGCAATTCTTCTCAGATCTCCAGGGCGATTCCGACAATGCTCAGGGTAGAATGGTCAAAATTCTTGATCTTGTTTTTTATTCTTTCTGTCCTCTTTCCAAACATTTAGGGACCATTCCAAGTGCACCAACCACAGTTGGTATCACCGTCATTCTCATGTTTCGCTTCTTTTAAAAATTCTCTAGCAAGGTCCAAATATTCGTCAATTTTTTTCGCTTTCTTTTATTTTGACTCTGTGGTCCGTTGGAATGGCAAAATCCACTAGAGGAAAAGTTTTTTTCTTTTTCTTGTTAGTCAACACTAGTTTTGGTCATCAAGCCGAAATTAGGGGATCTATTTGGATTTCGAAATTATTATTATTATTATCAAGTTTTCCACACCAGCGTTAGTTGATAGTCTTTCACAAGAGTCTGAGAGACAACAAGTCTCCTAAGTTCTCCAGGACTCTTCTCAGTATTCTAATCGATCTCAACAATATTTGGATGGTCTCGAGTCGCCCTCCGAATTCCAACTCCTCCAGCCCCCTTACCAAGCCATTAGGGACTGTTCCAAGCGCACCAACTCCAATTCCTATCTCCGTCACTCTTATGTTACTTTGTTATTTTAGTTCTCTAGCAAGGTCGCAGTAATTGTCTCTCTTTTCGTTTTCTTTGATTTTCACTCTGTGGTCCCTCGGGTCGGTAAAGTCCTCTATTCGGTAGACTCTCTCTCTCTCTACGTTTTCTTTTTTTTTTTTTTTTTTTTTTTTTTTTTTTCACTATCACTAAGTCTGGTCTTCTAGCCAAGATTAGGTGACCTTTTTGCATCTTAAAATACCAGAGAATTTTATGCGTCTCATTCTTCAGGACGGGTTCTGGGTTGTGCATATACTATTTGTTCGTATGGCCAAATGTAATTTTTCTTGCATAATTCCCTATGTATAACTTTCCCCACCCAGTTGTGTTTCGTTTTGTAAACTTTTTGTGCCTTATTATTTATGATAATAATAATTATTATTATTACGGAAAACAAAATCGTTGCACTCTGAAAGATGATGGTGCGTTTGATCTTCGTACCAAG